>JAJEJO010047449.1:138406-246477 GCA_020662805.1 Glaucomys volans
ATATATATATATATATATATATATATATATATATATATATATATATAAAGAATGGGTTGAGCAGTTAAGTGCCCCTGGGTTCAATCCCTGGTTTAAAAAAATGCAACTGTACTGGAGAAATAGATAATTATTTGGGGAGTAAATAGGCCAAAATATGTTTTTCTCCCCAAGTTTATGAATAAACAACCAAAAAAGGTACTGACTGTGAGTTTCTACACAGCTCATTATCTCATGTGTTTTTGGGATGAACTAGATAAAACCTTAATTTAATTTACTTTAAAAAAACACAACTTTCACTTGAAACTTAGTTTGAATATAATACATTTTTACAAAAAATCACCTGTGTTGCCATAAAAATTCTCAAAAGTAAGAACAGTTTGTTGAAGTGTCTTCTATTTCAAGTGACCAATAACATAAAAATGTTGCCAAATGTTACTGGTAACTGGAAGAGAAGTATAGGTTTTAACACCTAAAACACAATGATGGTGGTTAAACAATAGTCCCAATGATTTTTTTTTAACTGTGACCTGAATCCAGCCTTCCAAACTAGCTACGGAATTCATACCCATTTTCAGGGTCTGATTTCAGTGATAAACTAACTATGCTATGAATCCATCTACTGAGTATATTGTATTTTCCATACAACAAAAAGAAACAAATTAACCTCATTATCTAATACTTTTAGGATAAGTACCTATTCAGTCTACATTGCTAAACATAATGCTAATTAACATAACCTAGTTAACTTAGATTTGAGACTATATTCACCAAAGCCATAACTAGTTCAAATCAGAATACATAGAAGTAAGTAATGCCATACACACCATTCGGACCTCCTTGCCAATAAATAGGTCCGTTCCTTAATAAATACCTGTTTCTGGTTTATTTGGGTACATTCTTCTGGTTGGTTCCCTCTACCTTCCATTCCGTCCCTTACACTTTTGTTTGAACTAGTGACATTTTAAATGTTCCAATGCCATACAGGTCTACCAGTTGAAAAGCATGGGTCTAGACTAAGCCCTCCGAGTGCAATGATTCTGCTCCATCCATCACATAGACACTGAGGAAATGCTTAGTGAATAAATTACCATGATGCTTGTTTTAAAATCACAAGAACACACTCTTAGTCTCAAACTTTGCCCTCAGTAGATTAAAATGGAACAAAACCCCGTGAGGACAGAATAGGGGACAGCTGAGAAGAAGATTATGGCTGCAGTTGGAGCAAAATAATTTTATATTAATAATACAATATTTGAACTAATTTTTGAAACACGAGCAGGTACCCTTATTATTCATAAAGTTAACAAAAAGCCAAACAAAATCAGAGATTACTTCTCTAATCAGAATAAAAACTAATTGTTAACCAAGTATTACAAAAGCAGCAATATGTGTTTATTTAGGCAGACATTTTTCAGCACTTTTTTTACTCTTGCCTCAGTGGCTCTCTCACCTCAAATTTTTCCTTGTCTTCATATGGAACCATGCTGGGCACTGAAACACTTTCACATCCATTATATCCTTCAGTTTTCCACAGAACTCCAAGAGGTAAATATGATTATGGTCCCATTTTGAAGATCAATAAACTTGGGTTAGGAGGGAAAGTTATTTGCCCAAAGCTAAAAATACTGTGGTTAAGCCTGTAGTAAAGGCAGTCAAAACTTCATTCAAGTGTATTATCCCTATGACAGGCTTCTTTTCATCAAATTTATATTTGGTATGCTAAAATGATTTTTATACCCAAAGAATTCATGTCCAATTATAAAGTAGAATTTGCATAATTCTATTTTACTTTGCTGGCTGACCCTGCTAAAAAACATCTAACCTAAAAATAAGGGATACCTACAATTTCTAGGTCATGACTAGCAAATTCCTTTCTTTAGGAAGGAGAGAACATGGATTCCCCTGTAAAATAGTTACTAAGGCAGTGAACAGATAGTCCACAGGCCACTATGCAGTAACTATTCTCTATTCTGTATCATACAGCTCTCTCTGGAAAGCCTGCATGTGGGGTTGTCAAGGGGCCCAAATATGGGGCCAGAAGGGAACAAATCAGAACAAAGCCCAGGCTGTGGTTTAGAAAAAGTTCAGAAGGTTAATCTCTGATGACCTAAAGATCTCAAGATTATAAGTATGATCTTATTAAAGACATCTAGTGCAATTTTTAACTTAGCTATTCTCACAGTTGAAACAGCAGGTAAATGGTGATACCACACTAGGCCATAGGACCTTAGGGAATATCCAAGTGTGGGGTGCGTCTCAAAGCTATAGTCTGAAAGCCAAATCTAACCTACTGTGCTTTCTGTAAGGCTGTATTAGAATATAGCCACACCAATATTATCTATAGCTGTTTTTGTGCTGTAACAACAAAGCAAAGTAATTTCATCAGATCATGTTGCCCACAAAGTCTTAGGATATTTACTGTCTGGGTCACTACAAAAAAGTTTGCTGATACCTTAAAAGCTCTTCCTTCATTTGGATGAAAAGACTTTCCAAACCAGTTCCCACACTGAGAAAAACACATTTTCACATAAAATTTGAAGCAGATATCAAAATGCAGCCTGTAAAAATAATTTTTAAAACTAAATTCAAAAAAATTTGAAGAAAATCACTCACTTAGCTGTGAAATGGGTGTGACATAATCTATATGGCAGAGTAAAAAACCTAGCTATTTTTTCAGTGCATAGAACAATTTTTGGCATACGGGAGGGAACTAGAACTGCTCCCCTTAAAAGAATCTTTACGTTTCAGTGAAAATCAGGGGCCACTTTATGGCTTGAACCATCTGAGAAAACATCTTTACCACATGCACCTCAGATAAAGCATGAATCTCTAGGATATATAAAGAATTAAAAGACTTAACACCAAAAACCAAATAACCCAATGAATAAATGGGCTAAGGAACTCAATAGACACTTCACAGAAGAAGATATACAATTGATCAACAAGTGTATGAAAAAATGTTCACCATCTCTAGCAGTCAGAGAAATGCAAATCAAAACTATTCTAAGATTTTATCTCCAATCAGAATGGCAAGTATGAAGAATACAAGCAACAATAAACACTGACGTTGATGTGGGGAAAAAGGTACACTCATACATTGCCTGTGGGAATGCAAAATGGCATAACCATTATGGAAAGCAGTATGGAGATTCCTCACAAAACTGGGAATGGAACCCCCATTTGACCCAGCTATCCCACTCCTCATTTTATACCCAAAGGACTTAAAATAAGCATACTATAGTGATGCAGCCACATCAATGTTTATAGCAGCTCAATTCACAACAGCTAAGCTAATGGAACCAACCTAGATGCCCTTCAACAGATGAATAGATAAATAAAATGTGATATTATATATATATGCATATATATATATATACGCAGGTGCTAATTCACAACAACGGGGGCTAGGGAAGAACAGAGTTACTTTATATTAGGTGGAGGAGAGGGGAAGGGGTATGGGGGTAGGAATGATAGTAGAGTGAAACAAACATTATTACTTTATGTACACATATTGCTGCATGACCGATGTGTTCCTACAATTTGTATAACCAGAAAAATGAGAAATTATACTACATTTATGAATGATCTACCAAAATATGTAAATGTATTCTACTGTCATATACAACTAATTAGAACAAATAAAAATTTTAAAAAATAAAAATAAAATTAATTGATAAAGAAAATAAATATATTATCTAGCAGGGTAGACAAACAAAAGATGTGGAGGTAACTAAGGAAACCCTATTTCTCAGATGAAAGTGATCACCACAGTGTTTTATATATTTATAAGCTTTTAATGCCTCAAATTTCTTTAAGATCATGTAATTCAATTTGTCATTTTGCAAATGAGGATAATGAGGTCCAAAGGCATGCTAAATGATTTTGTGGCCCATGGTAGATTTGAGTCTTGATTCTAGGTATCCTGGATTCTGATATACCTAACATATTGCATTAGATAGTTCTTTGTCACAAGGCCTGTCTTGTGCATCTACCCACTAGAGGCCAGTAGCACTGTGTCCACTCCATATCCCTCGTCTTGACAAGAATGTCTCCAGGGTTCCTGGGGGGGTCTGGCCTGGATCGGCTGGGGTCGCTGGCTCCAGTGGGGAGTTTGGACCCCTCAGCACCATTTTGCAGCTTCCCTGGTGGAGAGCGACCATCTGCGGCTGCCTGAGTCCTTGGAGCTGAGGTCCGGTCTTCCGAGACACTGTGCGGTGGCTCCTGGAGAGGTCTAGCCTGGAGCAGCTGGAGTCGCTGCCTCTGGCAGGGAGTTTGGACCCCTCGGTGCCATTTTGCAGCTTCCCTGGTGGACAGCGACGGTCTGTGGCTGCCTGAGTCCTCAGAGCTGAGGTCTGGTCTTCTGAGCCACTCTGCGGCGGATCCTGGGGGGGTCTGGCCTGGAGCGGCTGGGGTAGCTGGCTCCGACAGGGAGTTTGGACCCGTGGGCGCCATTTTGCAGGTTCGCTGGCAGAGAGCAACCTTCTTCGGCTGCCTGAGTCATCGGAACTGAGGTCCGCTCTTCCGAGCAACTGCGCTGCGGCTCCTGGAGGGGTCTGGCCTGGAGTGGCTGGAGTTGCTGGCTCCGGCTGGGAGCTTAGGGCCATTGACACCATTTTACAGTGTCCCCGGAAGAGAGCAACCACCTGCCACCACCTGAGCCCCCAGCGAGGAGTTCAGGCCTGCCTGGGCTCTCAAGCCCAGTGTCTCCATCACTGAGCACAGTTCTGTGCCCCCACCCCAACTTGGTCTAGTGCCCAGATCCACACGCTGGCCTAGGGGTCTAGCACCTTGCTGTATCTGATTGTCCATCAACACCAGGCTACCTCTGTCCAGAAGCATTGATCATTCCCAAACTGGGGATAGTGGGACAGCACCTTCCTTGGGTCACTGCTTGATCAACCATTGCTCAAACATCAGTAGAGTTACTGGAAATCTGCAGGGACACGTTAAGTCTTCACAGGGAAATTGCAATCCCTCTGATTCGCACTACTAGAGGGGAAGTTACATGAGCAACATGAGAAAACAAGGGAAGAAAGTGTCCGAAACAAACCTAGATGATATATCAAGAGAACCCAAAGACAGCATGGTAGAAGGAATGACAGAAAGGGAGTTCAGAATGAAGAGAATGATGTGACGAGAGAGCAGATTCAAGCTATGAATAATCAGCTAATAAAGCAATTGCAGGAAGCAAAAAAATCATTTCAATAAAGACATAGAAGTAATGAATAAAAAAAAAACCCAGAAATCCTTGAAGGAAACAAGGAAATGAAGAAAACAATAAACCAAGTTAAAAAATGAATAGAAAGCATAATTAACAGAATAGATCACTTGGAAGACAGAACCTCAGACAATGAAGACAAAATATTTAATCTTGAAAACAAAGTTGAACAAACAGAGAAGATGGTTAGGAATCATGAACGAAACCTCCAAGAAATATGGGACATCATGAAAAGACCAAATTTAAGAGTTATTGGGATTGAGGAAGGTACAGAGATACAAACCAAGGATATGAATAATCTGTTCAAGGAAATATTATCAGAAAATTTCCCAAATATGATGAATGAGATGGAAAATCAATTACAAGAAGTTTACAGGAAACCAAACACACAGAATTACAACAGATCCACACCAATGCACAATATAATGAAAATACCTAACATACAAAACAAAGATAGAATTTTAAAGGCTGTGAGAGAAAAGCATCAGATTACCAACAGGGGGAAACCAATATGGATATCAGCAGATTTCTCAGCCCAGACCCTAAAAACAAGAAGGGCTGGGAACTACATATTTCAAGCTCTGAAAGAAAATGGATGCCAACCAAGAATCTTATACCCAGCAAAACTTACTTTCAGATTTGATGACTAAATAAAATCCTTCCATGATAAACAAAAGCTTAAAGAATTCAGAAATAGAAAGCTTGCCCAACAGAACATTCTCAACAAAATATATGAAGAGGAAGAAACGAAGTATAACAATGTCAGTCAACATGGGGAGGGATTACCCAAAAGAAAGAGTCAATCAAAGGAGAAACAAAGTTAAGCTAAAAACCCCAAAAAAGCTAAAATGACAGGAAATACAACTCATTCCTCAATAATAACCCTGTATGTAAATGGCCTAAACTCATCAATCAAAAGACACAGACTGGCAGATTGGATTAAAAAGAAAGACCCAACAATATGCTATCTGCAAGAGACCCATCTCATAGAAAAACATGCCCACAGACTAAAGGTGAAAGGTTGGGAAAAAACATACCATGAACATGGACTGAGTAAAAAAGCAGGGGTTTCCATCCACATTTCAGATAAAGCAGACTTCAAGCCAAAGTTAGTCAGAAAGGGATAAAGAAGGACATTTCATACTGCTTAAAGGAAGCATAAATCAGCAAGACATAACAATCATAAATATTTATGCACCCAACAGTGGTGCATCCAGGTACGTCGATCAGATCCTTCTCAACTTCAGGAGCCAAATAGACCAAAACACAATAATACTGGGGGACTTTAATATTCCTCTCTCACCATTGGAAAGGTATTCAAAGCAAAAATTGAACAAAGAAACCATAGGACTCAATGACACAATTGCTAATTTAGACTTAACAGACATATAGAATATTCCACCCATCGAAAAGCGAATACACTTTCTTCTCAGCAGCTCATGGCTCCTTCTCCAAAATAGACCATGTGTTATGCAACAAAGCTACTTTTAGCAAATACGAAAACATAGAGATACTACCTTGTATACTATCAGATCATAATGGAATGAAATTAGATAACAATGATAAAGTTACAAACAGAAACTACTCCAAGACCTGGAGATTAAATAATATGCTATTGAATGATGCATGGATAACAGAAGATATTAGGGGGTAAATTAAAAGATTCTTAGAGGTCAACGAGAACAAACATACAACATATAAAAATCTCTGGGACACTATGAAAGCAGTGCTAAGAGGAAAATTCATTGCATGGAGTGCATTCAATAAAATAATGAAAAGTCAACAAATCAATGACCTCACATTACAGCACAAAGCCCTAGAAAAAGAGGAACAGATCATCACCAAAAGTAGTAGAAGACAGGAAATAATCAAAATCAGAATTGAAATAAATGAAACTGAAACAAAAGAAACAATTCAAAAAATTGACAAAACAAAAAGTTGGTTCTTTGAAAAAATAAAATTGATAAACCCTTAGCCACGCTAATGAAGAGAAGGAGAGAGAAACTCCAAATTACTAAAATTCGTGATGGAAATGGAAATATTACAACAGACACAATTGAAATACAAAACATAATAAGAAGCTACTTTGAAAATTCATACTCCAACAAAATAGAAAACCTGGAAGACATCAACAGGTTCCTAGAGGCATATGAGCCACCCAAACTGAATCTGGAGGACATACACAACTTAAATAGATCAATTTCAAGCAATGAAATAGAAGAAGTTATCAAAAGCCTACCAACAAAGAAAAGTCCAGGACCAGATGGATTCACTGCTGAGTTCTACAAGAGCTTCAAAGAAGAGTTCATTCCAATACTCCTTAAAGTATTTCATGAAATAGAGGACGAGGGAACCCTTCCAAACTCATTCTATGAAGCTAATATCACCCTGATACCAAAGCCAGAGAAGGACACATCAAGGAAAGAAAATTTCCCACCAATATCCCTAATGAACATATATGCAAAAATTCTTAACAAAATTTTAGCGCATTGCATACAAAAGCATATTAAAAAGATAGTGCACCATGATCAAGTGGGTTTCATCCAGGGGATGCAAGGTTGGTTCAACATCCGGAAATCAATAAATGTAATTCACCACATCAACAGACTTAAAGTCAAGAACCACATGATTATTTCAATAGATGCAGAGAAAGCATTGATAAAATACAGCATCCCTTCATGCTCAAAACACTAGAAAAAATAGGGATAGTGGGGACATTCCTTAACATTGTAAAGGCTATCTATGCTAAGCCAATAGCTAGCATCATTCTAAATGGAGAAAAATTGAAAGCATTCCCCCTGAGAACTGGAACAAGTCAGGGATGCCCTCTTTCACCACTACTTTTCAACATTGTTCTTGAAACTCTAGCCAGAGCAATTAGACAGACCAAAGAAATTAGAGGAATACAAATAGGAAAAGAAGAGCTCAAACTACCCCTATTTGCTGATGACATGATTCTCTATTTAGAAGACCCTAAGAATTCCACCAGAAAACTTCTGGAACTCATAAATGAATTCAGTAAAGTAGCAGGATATAAAATTAATGCTCACAAATCTAATGCAGTTTTATTCATACATCATGCATCCTCTGAGAGAGAAATTAGGAAAACTGCCCCATTCACAATAACCTCAAATAAAATAAAATATTTGTGAATCAATCTAACAAAAGAACTGAAAGACCTCTACAATGAGAACTACAGAACACTAAATAAAGAAGTTAAAGAGAAGATGGAAAGATCTCCCATATTCTTGGATAGGCAGCATTAATATCTTTACATCAAGAATAGTAATAACCCAATCAATAAAGTGGCCAAGGAAATGAACAAACACTTTACAGAAGAAGATGTACAAGCAATCAATAGATTTATGAAAAAATGTTCAACATCCCTAGTCATAGGAGAAATGCAAATCAAAACCACCTTAAGATTTCATCTTACCCCAATTAGAATGTCTTTTATTAAGAACACAGGCAACAACAGGTGTTGGCGAGGATGTGGGGAAAAGGGTACACTCATACATTGCTGGTGGGCGTGCAAGATGGTGCAGCCACTCTGGAAAGCAGTGTGGAGATTCCTTAGAAAACTTGGAATGGATCCACCATTTGACCCAGCTATCCCACTCTTGGCCTATACCCAAAGGACTTAAAATCAGATTACTACAGTGATGCAGCCACATCAATGCTCACAGCTGTTCAATTCACAATAGCTGGATTGTGGAATCAACGTAGATGCCCTTCAATAGATGAATAGATAAAGAAACTGTGGTATATGTACACAATGGAATATTATTAAGCCATAAAGAAGAATAAAATTATGGCATTTGCAGGTAAATGGATGATGTTGGAGACTGTCAGGCTCAGTGAGATTAGCCAATCCCCCAAATCCAAAGGCCAAATGATCTCTCTGATAAGTGAATAATGATGCATAATGCAGGGTGGAAGTGAGGCAAAATGGAGGAAGGATAGATAGCACAGAGGGAACAGAGGGGTGGGGTTGGGGTGGGGGGAGAAGAATAATAACAGCATCAGACAGACATCATTGCCCTGTGTACATGTATGAATGCACAGATGGTGTGACTCTACTTTGTGTACAACCAGAGAAACAATAGCTGTACTCAATTTTTGTTCAATGAATCAATAAGTAAATTAAAAAAAAGTCTCCAGACAAAGACAAATGTCCCAGTAATTGGGGGTGGCAAAATCAAATCCAGTTAAGAACCACTGAGTTAAATTCTAATAATAACTTACTAATCTATTTTAGAGCCCTTCTTTAAAATGTTTCCACTCAGAAAAAAACAGATCAGGGTATTCAGAACCAAAGAAAGAAAAGATAGAATGTTCTCCAGTTCTCTAAGGTTAGTACAGCAAAAGAAAATGTAAAATTTTATCCAAAGTAATTAATTTGACAATTAAAGGCTTTTTCTTCTTGAATTTAAGTGAACAGATGGAATAGTCATCTCTGAAATCCATTGCCAAATCAGAAATTTTATGACTATGAAGTCAAAAATCTAGTTTTGTGAATTCTATGATAAACTAATAAACTAATACCATAAACTAATAAAAAAGAGCATTTAGATTTAAAATTATTTTCATCTACAACTGAAGTATAAAGATAGCTTTATTACACTACACTTATGTTTTCTATTGCACTGTATTTACAGATAACATAGTACTATAACCTTTCTAAAAACATTTTTAAAGATGCCATGATTTTTTCCCAAGCTCATTTTGTTGGTAAATTTGTCTGTGTTCATTATGAATTTTTTCTAAATTATACGAAGTGTTTTATCTTTTCTAAACTAAACAAGAGTTAATTGTGACATAGCATTCATTAATAATCCTTTTGTATTACACTCTTAAGTGTTCAAGCTAGCACTTTTTTTTCTTTATTGGTTGTTTTTAGTCATACATGACAATATGACTCATTTTGACATAATTATAAAAGCATAGAATATAATTTGTTCTAATTCAGTACCCATTACCTCGCTTTCCCTTCCCCTCCTCCTACCTCTGTTCCCTTCCCTCTGCTGATCTTTCTGCAATTTACTTATAGTTTGTCTTTAATTGTTGTCTTGTTTATGTTCATGATGGTGATATTCACTGTGGTATATGCATATAAGCTAAGTTTTTTAAGGAATTTGTTTACTTAGAATACTTCAGAGGCAAGTTCAAACACTGGTGAGGCCCACTGTAATTTGACAGATAGTCTAGGCTAAATAAAAGTCACAACTTCTATAGATTTGAAATGGCACCTGTCTTCCTTCTATTGCATTTGATACTAGAAAATTATTAGGAATTGAAAAAAGTATGGAAGTTTTTCATTTCCTATTTACCAGATAATAGGAAGAGGAAGCTGAAGATTGAGTTTGTTCTATATAAAGTAATATTTCAGTTTTTCTCACAGATTAGGATGAAAATTTATGTCTTGAATTTCTGGTTTAAAAAATGACCACTATTGTAAGTTGGTTTGGTATGGTTTGGGTGGTTAATTTTTATCTACAGATGATTGCCTTGTTACAATATGTATGGTTCTTTCTTTTACTTTTGCTGTTGGGGTTTGATCCCAGGGCCTTGTGCATTCAAGGCAAACACTCTACCAACTGAGCTACATCCCCAGCCCTAAATATGTCTGTTTCTTGATCAACATAAAGACAATCCTTTTATTTTTTAAACAAAACTCTTACAAAGAAATTATCTGAGAAGAGACTATGGTTGAGCACATATACTCTGGTAAAAATATCCCTTACATTTTCCCTTACATTGGAAATGATTCTTTTCCCCAAACTCATCAAAAATGTGAAATAAGCAAATTATCCATCATTTCTCTCTGATTAAAGGCCTGGGGTTAAGTGAATGGAGAGAAAGTGTCACTTTTTCTGGAAAATTAATCTGAAAATTAATTAACCACTCTCTTGAATTTATTATATCTTTCTAAAAATAAAACCAAACCTATCTGTAAACTCCAAGGACATATGCAATCTTACAAAGATATTATTTCACTTTTTGAAGAATGTTTGTAACTAAGGAGAATTCTATGTAATATTTGTCATTACTTTGTGAAAGAGTTTCATCTTCTGTTGCCTGTCTAATAAAATAGTGTGATTCTTTAAAAACAAATATATTACTAAGAAATCATTTAACAAATAGTTGCTACTGTTACCAATTATGGCAGGTTCAAAGCAGCCATTCTAAGAAGGTCAGAAATTTGAGCAGGGTAAGGATTCCACAGAAGCAGCTAAAGATAAAGGTCTATTTCAAAAATGATCACTTGGGCTTTCATGAAAAGGTAAAAAGTTTCAAAAGAAATCAAATGTGAAGGAGGTTAAAGGAATTTAAGACACTGTGCCTCTTAGTAAATAAAGTAAGAAGTAAAACAATAGTGTTAACAGTGATGAAACATTGGGACTTTGATTCCTAAATCAGCTGGGTGGGAATGGAGTGAAATAGATAGTGTTAGAATAGCATTATCAAAGTGAAACAGTTACACTGTAGACTTATGGAGGTAGTTAGATTACATTATTTTTCTTTGGCAGCATTTTACTTGTTTTTTAGAAATAAAAATGCTGGGGTGGCATTTTCCTTGGACTTTTTCATTTTTGCTTTACTAAAACTTATTCTTACTTCTATGCTATCAAAACATGAGGTACAAAAAACCAGTTTCTAGCAATAAGTGAATAGGTGTGACACAGTTGTAGAGGTAACTAACCATTACCTTTAAGAGATGCTCAAATCTCTACAGTGATAGATGCCCATGAAAATCCTTATAAGTAGTTGATACCAGCATAGGTTAAATAGTTTGATCTTCAGTCTTATCTATAAGTCCTAATAGATAAAAAATATTGTTCCTAAGTTTATCATTAAAATGAGAAGAAAAATTAACAGAGAACTTGATATGGAAGGTAATGAAGTCATTTAGAAATTTCTCAAGACTGAAAAATGAAGGGAATCATAACTTATGCTATAATTTCCATAATTGTGTTTTTTTATAACTTATGCTATATCTCCAAAATTGAGTGTATTACATAATTGAGATACTCTTAGAAAGGTAAGAGTAACTTAAATGTATATAAATCAATCTTACTTGAAATGCATTTAGAGAGCTTCTTATTTAAAATGTAGTTTATTCAAAATCTTTCAGCAAGTGAAGAGGAGGTGAGTGGTTCCCTAATTAACCCTTTGTGCAAGTCTGGTTTGCTCTATATTATTTGCTTAGCATGTGAAATATCTGGGGAGCTCACATGCTTATCTATTGGTTAGCCTGTGTCTCTACGAGCTCCATTCTGCAGCACAGACTGCAGTTGGTGAACATATATCCTCACATTCACACATAAACGTAAAGTGGCTGATTTCAACAAAAACTCAAATCACACATTCTTTATTAACAAACCCCAAGTCAGTCAAAGAGAACATTAAGGTATTCACCAACTCCTAGAGTTTTGAATTTGGATATGATATTTTTAAATTCAGCATATATCATGATTTGTTCTTCTTCACACATCCTCTACCCTACTTCTGTAAAAAGAATCATCTGTTCATTGAAGAAACCCACATCTCATCTTTTGTAATTTATTGGACTTGCTTACTTAAGGAAATAATTATTTTACAAATAGTGTGAGTAGTAGTAACAAAGGAAAGGGTAATGACAACTCAGGAAGAAACTAGGGAATGGCATTGAGGCTATACTGCCCTTCTCACCTGGGGTTTTTATCTCATGGCTCTTTTCTAGGTATCCTACAAAGTCCCTTGAAAGATTTTATTTTTGGATAATTAATTCTAACAGTTTTTTTTTACCCACCTCAACTTAATAGTAATGCATCCTTAGGAGCTTGCTTCCTTGGAGAGCAAGGAGGTGTTAGGCTTACCTGGGGTTGTGGATGGGACACAGTACTCACAGAGAGGCATGATCCACCCAGCCAAGACCATATTAAAGATTCAGCTTTCATTTGCCTTGGCATGGGATAAGGGAACCAAGCCTACAGCATTTGGAATTGAAAAGGTACTTGTATAGTGCCAAATACAGAATGGCTTTAGCATAGAAACAGACATGAAAACCAATGGAACAGAATAGAAGATACAGGCAAATTCACATTCCTATGGTCATATGATCCTTGACATGGGTGCCAAACATATGTTGGAATAAAGCCTTTTCAACAAATGGTGCTAGGAAAACTGGATATTCATAAGTAGAAGAATGGAACCATATTCCTACATCTCATTCTGAACAAAAGCTAAATTGAAGCCAATCAAAGACATAGGAATTAGACCAGAAACCTTGCCACTGCTAGAAGAATACATAGAGTTAACACTCCATCATATTGGTGCAGGTATCAACTTCCTTAACAAGACACCTAAAGTTCAAGAAATAAGACAAAGAATCAATAAATGGGATGCCATCAAAGTGAAAAACTTGTTCAAAGAAAAGGAAATTATTAAGAATATGAACAGAGAGCCTACAGAATGGGAGAAAATCTTTGCCAGCTACTCCTCTAACAGGGGATTAATGTCCAGAATATGTAAGGAACTCAGAACACTTAATACCAAAAAACTCTAAATAATCCAATCAATAAATGTGGAAAAGAACTAAACAGATGTTTCTAAAAGGAAGAAACGCAAACAGCTAGCAACTATATAAAAACATGTTCAACATATCTAGCAATCAGGGAAAAGCAAATGCAAATTACATGGAGATTTTGTCTCTCTCCAGTCAGAAGGGCAATGATCAATAAAATAACAACAACAACAACAACAATAACAATAGTAACTCTTACTGGTGAGCATGTGGGGAAATAGGTACACTCTCAGATTTTTAGTGGGACTGAATATTAGTACAACCACTCTAGAAAGCAATATGGAGATTCCTCTAAAGACTGGGAATGGATCCACCATATGACTCAGCTATCCCACTTTATAATAAAGAACTAAAATCAGCATAGTACTTGGAAAAAGTCACATCAATTTGTATAACAGCACATTAGGTATGTTATGGAACCAGTCCGGGTGCCCATCGACTGAGGAATAGATAAAGAAAATGTAGTACATACACACAAACGCATTTTATTCAGTCATAAAGAAAAATGCTGGTAAATGAATCTGAGAACATCATACATGCTAAGTGAAATAAGACAAACTCAGAAAGTTAAGGGTCAAATGTTTTCTCATATGCAGAAGCTAGAGAAAAGAAAGAGGGATATTATGAGAATAAAAAGGAGAACAGTGAAGTAGTGGAAGGGGATTGAGGGGAAGGGAAGAAGGATGGGTAAGGGGAAAAAATGTGGAATGAAATTGAGCAATTTATACTATATGCATGTATGAATACATCACAATAATTTTTTACTTTTATGTATAACTACAATGCAATAATTTTAAAAACACAATAAATACACAGAAGGAAGAGCAGTAGAGGGAAGGGATCAGGGTAGGGAAGAGGACATCAACGGAGGGGGGAGAGGAAAAAACAAGGAAGTACTGGGGAATGAAAATGAGCAAACTACGTTATATGCATTCATGATTATATCAAAATCAATCCCGATTATTATGTATAATTATAATTCACTATTAAATACATAAAATATATTTAAATCACAATTTTCAATTTATTTTTCATACTCTAATATATGATATCCTGTTTACCTCTAAGCTCATTTTTTTCTGTTTTCTTTCACTTTCTTTTTTTCTCTGCTTCAGAGAGACATATCTTCTTACCCTATTCTCTCCCATCCAGTCAGTTATCAGTGTTTTCCACCCGTCCATCTTACATTTATTGGTGTCCACTGTAAGAAGTTGGCAGGTTGCTTTTCTATGCTCATAGCTGTGGGTTCAAATTCTGTTTTGAGTAGCAGGTTTATTTCTTGCCCACAACTTTGACACCCGCCCCCCATACTAAGTCTAATTTCTTTCAGGCCCACAGATCAGGCACATACACTTGGCTGATTTAAAGTTTAATATGATACCTGGAAGAAACCCCAACATAAAATGCAGAAGCAGAAGGAAAAGCCTGATACAAGTGTGAGGTTGCAAAAACAGAAAATCAAAGGTCACAGTGACCATTACAGGCTTATTGTTACCTCAACTACAAAGAGGATTCAGAACTGCCAATTTCCTGTCATTTGCATTTTACTATTTATTTGAACAATGGTCAGACACCAGCATGCAATAGAGGAATGCCATCTCTGATTACACTTGAAGAGACATTATCAAAACTGATGAAGTCCTGATTTATACTTCACCTTAAAAGATGATTTTCTTACATGGGGTAGTCTGGAACATGTGCAAAGCATAATTAACAGTTTGAAAACTATGCTTTTCCTTCTTCCAGACTTTCCTAAGTATGAAAACAAACTCTTAAGTTTGGAGGAGACCTTAATTGGACATCTAGTCCATCCTTCTGCACCAAGTTATATCTAAATCACCCATCCTGTACAAAAGGCAATAAAATAGGAAGTGCTGAGAGCATAGAGATTAAAAGGAAAAGAGTAATACCTTTTAAGTGTATAACATTTTACCATTTACAAAATGTTTCCCCAACTCTTAACTGACTTAATTTTCTCACTAATGAGATAGTTATTTTCATCACTCCTGTGAAATAGTAATTATTATAATAATTTCCATTTTACAGATAAAGAAAACTAAAGTTTAAAAATGTTCAATCACAAGTGTTGAGATTATTAAATGGTATAGTCAGGCCTTGACCCCACATCTTCAGATGAGAGAGCCTGAGCAATCATTAATACAGCAAATAACTAGTCTTCATCAGTGGATATATTTGACAATTCAAGGTTTTCACTCTGAGATCTAAGTTCTTCTTTCTGTTTAACCCTGAAAGGAAAAAAAAGTTTCCACCTCTCCCACCTCACCATAGTCCTTGAGCTCTCACATTATTTATGGTCTAAACCAGACTCCTGACTCTATAACTGGCCAGGGTTGAGCAAAGATGAGGCTGTGGCTGATCATCAAACACCCGAGAAGATGGAGGAAACAACCAGAAGAAAATTTAAAAAATCAGAGTTTAGATAGTCTGAACTTTGTAACTTTAAAATGCTCAAAAAACAACAGCAGGGGAAAAGAAAAGATTTCTTCAAGCCCCAAGTTTGTCTCTGAAAATCGCTAAACTTCAAATGAGAGTGGCAAAGCAGATGTGCTCTAAGATTCTTTACTGCAGTATCAAATAGTCACTAGGCAAGGGTCTGTTTGAGGATAAAACTCCTCCCCTAAGAGGCCTGGCTCCACACCCTGGCTGTATTAAGTAAGGAGGGAAAGAGAGGAGAGACTGGCTGCATTAGCAAAGGAGGAAAAAGAAGAGGAACTGGCTGCTTGTATCCCACCCACCTGCTCACCAAAAACACAGCTACCATGTCTAATTTTAGGTCTCTCTGCCTTGAGAGGGCACCTGTAATTCTCTTTTTAGCAGGTTGCAGGCAATGACCTCTATGAGGTAGAAGGCAGTTTGAGTCTACCCTCAAAAAGTTTATCCTCAAGGATAAACTTACCAATGTGGAACTCCAGTGGAGTGAATACACAGGAGTCTTGCAGCAGTGAATACAGTGGGAAAAGAGGACTACTGACAGTCAGGACAAAGGGCAGTGCAAATTTAGCCTCAAATCCATACCAATTAGAAGGCCTAGGAAAGGGGAGTTAATTTAATTCAAACATACACACTCTTTGCAAGGCCTTGATCTGTGTGGGATATAGAAATGAAAATGGGATAGTCCACAAACAGACTGGGTCAGCTGCTTATAAGCATGGCAAGATAGAAGATACTAGCAGTGGAGTTCTTACACACTCTTTAATTTATAGTGAACAAATATTTTGGAGGACTTGCTATAATGTGCCTGCCAAGAGAGTAAGCATGACAGGCATGGCCCTTGCCTTCATCAAACTAAGTAGACAAGTTTGAGCATGTAGTTACAAATGTGTTGAGTGTTACTAGTAGGAAAGAGGCCTAAGGTACTATTGTAGTTTTAGTTCCAAAAATTTCCTTGATATAAAAATAGTGGTATGATGGTGAGAAATGAGAAAAGTGGAAACAGGAGGGATCCTTCTAAAAAGACAGAGAACTACCCTTTGGCCTGAAAACAAGTAGAGATGGGAAAGAGGAAAGAGGAAAGTTGCAAAAAGAAAATAAGGAATAAAAGGAGGCTGAAATTTGTGAGGCAAATCCTATTTAGTCAATGTCCAGGGGTGTCACCCTGGCATCGGCTTGACACCATCACATTCTGCTGTTTGATAGTGGAAAATTTGCCTGAGCTGGTTATTCAGGTGAAATTTGAAGAGCCAAGGGTGCTTTCATAAAGGGTACGTAGGGAAACTGCCAACTAACATTCCCTCCCTCTCTTGCTCTTCCAATAAAAACAAGCTTGATGATCCCAGGCTAGGCATGACTAATTGTGAAGTGTTGGGTGGCGGCC
This sequence comes from Glaucomys volans, assembly GCA_020662805.1. Taxonomy (NCBI): domain Eukaryota; kingdom Metazoa; phylum Chordata; class Mammalia; order Rodentia; family Sciuridae; genus Glaucomys; species Glaucomys volans. Next base: position 156,026 of record JAJEJO010047449.1, read on the forward strand.
GCTGCACTGGCCTGTGTGGCCTCAGTGCTTGTGACTTACAAAGTGCTTTGGGATACTTGAGGACAGAAGGCACCACCAACCCGTCTGATTCTAGTCTATATAAAGTCCAATGAGTTTAAAACATTTCCTTTTAATCAAATGGTTTGGGGTCAAGGGCAACTTGGGATATCTGCTCACTGGACAAGACTGAGCCTGGTCTTTTTACCCTGAGATGGATTTGGGTACAAGAAGCAGTGCAATGTGTGCCACATTTGTGGGCTCCAAGAACAGGAGCATGCCTGCATATGGAGCATGTGAAAAGAGCAACTGGGACTGCTGGCCAGGAGATTGAGTAACAGCTTCTGATGCTCCACAGTACATCCTGTACCTGTCCACTTTGGAAGCCCCCAGAATTGGGAGGGTGAAGTAGAACACAGGGGGCCTTGAAATGAAGAACAACAATCAGTCCTTGCAGGAGCTGTGCATCTCAGCATGGTGCAACAGACAGACTTCTACTACTACTAGCTGAGGGACAGGACTGCAATGGGAAAAAGGAGAGGCATATTTGCTGAATAACTTTATGTGCCTGATGCTGGATATTATTTTCATTTCACAACAAACAGGGAATATAACATGTTAAAATTCCACCTTAAAGGGCAATAAAAATGAAGTTCAGATAAGCTAAATAATTTGCCCAGCATCACACTGTGAATAACTATAACCCAAATTTAACCAGTTTCAAATTCCTTTCCATTTTTTCCATATACCAGCCTTCCCATAAGTATTCTGGTAGAATTGCCTAATATCCCAAATGCAATAATGCTCATGGAATGTATACATACATATCAGAAAATTCTGGGACTTATAAATATTTCCTGTGATTCTTTGGAAAATGTCCATCCATGTAGATGCAATGATGAAGAAAATCTGTACTATAGCCATCTTCTATCACCAGAAGTATGTTTTTCAAACAGGCAGCCCAACTTCAAAGGAAAGCACCCAAACTTTATGGTTGTTTGTCTGTATTTGCCTGAGCTTGCCTCCCCCTGGAAAGCATATGGGTAGCCAAATAAATGAAAGGAACATTACTAAATACTTATCCAGCAAAAATCATGGCTGGTGCTCACCAAATGATGTACACATTTAAACAAACATCCCACATGGCATCCCAGCCCCCTGATTTTACTGCCTACTTTCTGATGCAGTGTGTTCCAGTAGATCGAGCAACTTCATCTAGTTAAAATTTAGTTATCTTTTTTGGAAAATGAGAATGACTGTTTTACAAGGTTGTTCTAAGTATTAAATATGATAATGGGAAGAAAGGATCTCTAAATGACAGAGCTACAGAAAAGTACAAAAGTGTTTATATATTCAGTAGGAAAGGAAAAAAATCAACAAATGAACTGAAATTGACACTAGTGAACCTTCACCATTTTAAGAAGGCAAATTTTATGTAAGTATCATTTCCTAGCTCAGTGTCTTAAAAGGAACCAATACAGCTAAGATCAACTCTATAACTGGGTCTGTAGTGGGCTTTTACCAAGTTTGGGACCATTGTTTCACTGAATTCTATGTACAAGAACTATGTAGCTCCATAAATCTCAATAAAAATTGTTTTCTGCATATACCTATCAACCATCTAAACTCATCCTCCAAAATTAACAGTTTCACTCAGTTCTTTTTCAGAGGAAAAACCAGAAGGCCAAAAGGTTGAAGTTAATTCACTAAATCATTCACCTAACCTTCAAACATTTACAGAGTGTCTGTTATATGCCAGAAGAGAGAAGGAGCAGAACATGCAAAGCCATAAAGAAGTGAAAGAAAATAGTGAAAAGTTCTATGCAGGTGAAGCACAGGGTGTATGTCCATGCACACAGGTGGGGTTGAGGTGAAGAAGGGAGAAAGGGAGAAAGAAGCAGGAAATTAAATGCTCTTACATGGAGATAATTTGAGGGATACATAGGAAATCTTCAGCCATGATTTGAGGGGTACACAGGAAATCATCTTCCCCTGAAATATGCACTCCTCATACATTTGCTAATTATTAAAATTCCATCCTAAGACATTCATTATTTTAGATCTTTAAAGCTTTCTCTTTCTTTCAAGGTACTTCTATAGTCATATGATGCATAATCACATTTCAGTCAACAATGGGCTGCATACATGATGTTGGTTCTATAAGATCATATTATCTAGTGACATTCTAGCCATTGTAATTTGTGTCAGTATACTCTGTGATGCTTGCATCATGATAAAATCACCTAACAACACATTTCTGAGAATGTATTCCCATCATTAAGCAATGTATGACTGTATTAGAGTCCATGTACTCTTGGGAAAAACCACTAGGAGACAGAGTAGGAATAGTGGATATTCAGCTGAGCAAGGAGACACATGAAAGGGTCTGGTGATATTGAATTGTATGTAGATAACAAAGATGCCTATTATTAGCCTTCCCAGTTTTTCACAGAATAAAATAACTTGACGGAGAATTATAGAGTATATGTTATCATCAATATAGTATATGTGGTGATTCATGTGCCTTAGATACAACAGAGCTCATTGGCTGTGCTATGGGCTGATATGTGATTTCTAATGCTGCTTACAAGTGGCAGGGGTAGGCTATGGTCACAGTGAAAAAGGTGATTGAGATGCTTTAGGCAAATCTCAAAGCTTTGAATGTACTGGCTTTTTAAGCTACAATACTAGAACTTCAGTTCCAGTAATCTCAGACTTCTCAATCTAGGGATAGTCTTAAATGGTCAATGAACAGACCAGGTCAGTCATTTGAGTTACATTAATGTTCACGCTGGGTTGCCAAGTGATTGACAGAGCTCAAAACTGATAATGTTTACAAAGAAAGTCAAATGGCAAGTTATATCATCCCATGATCCACTTCTCTGTTCCACTCCATATAAATTAAATACATTTTGCTTATTGTTTTTTCTAATAAATCTGATATTGTATGATAAAGAATTCTTAGGCCCATTATATAGTTATTTTCCTATCAACTCTTCTGTTACAAAAAGGAGATAAATTCTCATTGTTGAATTGATTCCACTGAGGCCACTGTGAGTAAAGTTAGTTGAGAACTAGAAAATAATAATGATGCTCATAGTCTAACTCCAAAGGAGTAAATACAAAGGAAAAGGACTTTCTCTATCCAACAAGAGTTTAATAAGCCAGATTTATAAACAGACAAGCCTGGGAGAAGTAAAGACAATATGAGGAAAAATAGGAATGTGCTTTTTTATTTCTTATGTTTCTTCTAGTCTGTATCGGGACATGTTGATTTCTGAGAAAAGAATATCAGTGGTTCTCAGGTTATATGATGAAGAGGGACCACTGGAAAACAGAAAAGCAGGGCAGTTAATTTTCTTAGATTCAAATATTTACTGAATACATGGCTCCATAAATCATCTTTAAAACAATCCTTACCCAAGTTCTTGAAAATGGCAAAGTCACAAGTCAAAAATAAATGTGTCTGAATCCAAGTTCAAGTTCCCTTTCAATAGAATAAACACATTTAGGAGTTCCCTCTGGATCAAGATTTGAACCTACTTTTCTTTGAGCTTATCTCCAGAGATACTTACTGAAAATCTCTGCTAGAACCTACCCAATTCTTTTTCCTCTGCAAAGAACGTGGCCAGTCTTGTCTGTGGAGCAACACCTGTTACCTTGAAATCCAACTCTCTCCTTCAAGAAGTAGCTTGAGTTCTCCTTTATTTATGAAATGTACCCTGAGTCAATGAGTGTTGAGAGTGGTGAGAATGAGGAATTTCTGATTGAAGAAGGGCCCTCAGTGATCACTGGAATATACACTACATATACACTATATATTCTTCTCTAATATCCCAAAATAATACATATGCTAGTGAACTAAGAAATACCCAGAAAATATTTCTAGAGTGACTGGAAAGAGAACTGTCTCATGTTTCATTTGTTTTATATCTTTTAGCTAATTTCTCCTTCATCCTGGGGCCAAGCTAGCCCTGTGGTCTACATTTTTTTTTGTACTGAATATTGAATTCAGGGGTGCTTAATGATTGAGCAACATCCCAAGCCCCATTTTTATATTTTATTTAGAGACAGGGCCTCACTAAATTGCTTAGGTTGGTTGGGGACTCACTAAGTTGTTGAGGCAGGCTTTGAACTTGTGATCCTCCTGCCTCAGTGTCTCAACCCACTAGGATTATAGGTGTGTTCCCAGCCTGTGCCTTACATTTGCTATATAAACAGGCACGAACTAACAGCAATGTGTATTTCCTAAACTTACAACAAAACTGACACCAGAAAAGCTCTGCTGGGATGGCCAAGAAGTTCCATGATACCACCAAATTTACAGGTGATATGTGTCTTCCTAAACTCTACCTACCAAAGGTAGGATGCAGTTACTAAACAATGCACTCTTCTCCAGTCTTCTTGGTAGTGGGGAATTGTATACCATCAATGACTACACACTGATACACTACTTGAACCCTAAGTGGTTTCTTTTTGGTTGTTAAATATATCTGCTCTGTACCATATTTTTGTCACAAAATACTGAATTTTGAATAGGCTTCTATCTAAAGGAGAACCAAGGTGGTTATCAGAGTGGTCACTGGCAACCAACATTCAAACTTGACCTCTTAATTCACAGTGGTCATCTACCTGCCAAATCATTCCATCATCACAAACACAGACTTATCTGTCAACAAGAAAAATATCAAGCACTTTCACAGTCTTATAGCCCTGTAGTGATATAATGACCACGCAAATATCAAAGAGCTCTTGTTGTCAGTAGCATTTCTCTTCTACAACTCCTGGACTTCTGCAATTGAACTGAAGATCACTGCCTTAAAAATGAACCCCACTTGAGGGCTTCGAAAATTTTACATAAATCAAAATGAAATGAAGCTGAATATGGTTCTCCTGGAGGTATATGTATTAGAAAAAAATCTAATGTGGATCTCTTGAAGAAACAAGTAATTCTCCTATACTTCAAGGCCTCCAAATGTGAACAGACATTTCACCGTGACCTATTGTTCATAAATAAATCATATTTACAGTAAAGTCTGTTTTTTATAAGCATAGAGATGTATTGAGGTTTGTATGCCAAGGTATTCAAAGCTGATAAGCACCACATCTTTTCCTTTTGCCATAAATGGGCCCTACTATTTGCAATGAACAAAAACGAAGAGATATTTCTACCTTGGGAAAAAATTTCCAAGTTCTAGCTCCTGCCATATTTTGCGAGTTTTGCAAGTTTTTTTCTGAATTCTCTCCATGCGAAAAATCTTCACTTTCTACTTGTGTGTGTGTGTGTGTATGTGTGTGTGTGTGCATGCGTGTATGTGTGCACATGCGTATGTGTTTAAACATGGGGTCTTTTGTACGCTGAGCACATACTCTACCACTGAGCTACATCTCCACCTGCTGACTAATGCTAATATTCAAATTTTACCTGTTTTTTGAGGTCAAATGCCACTTGTAGAAGGTATTGCATGGGGTGGGGGTGTGAACGAGTTCAGTCACAGGGTTTTGCTTTTAGCTGTATATCAAATTCATTTTAATACAATTATAAAATACAGATTCCTGGCTTCTATGCCAGATCAAATGAATCATAAATTCCAGGAATAAAAACTGGTAAAATAATAATCATAATAATTATCATTGTCATGCTGGAGATGGAACCCAAGGCCTTGTGCATGGCAACCAAGTGCTCTAACACTGAACTACACCATAGCCTTGTTATAATCATTTTTTATTTCTGAGGAGCTATTATTATAATAATTTTAGTGCATATTTACTGTCCAAATTAATGGGTTACATTGTGACATTTCCATGTGTACATATGAAGGGCTTTGATATTATCCATCTTCCCGATAACCTCCAATCTCTGGCCCCTTGCTCCTTCCTTTAAAGGTTCCATTCTTACTTTCATATCATCTTTCTAAATTGTATTTTATTATTCTCCTCTATTAGGTATACATATATATTAGAAAATATGTGATACTTGTCTTTTTTAACAAGAGGATCTTTAGTTCCATTTATTTTCCTTCAAATGACATGATTTCATTATTCTGATGGCTGAATAATACTACATTGGCTATATAACCAGATTTTCTTTATCCATTTATCCACTGATGGGCATCTAGATTGATTCCATAACTTGGAATAGTAAATAGTGCTACAATGAACATGAGAATGCAGGTATCTCTTTTGAATGCTGATTTTGATTCCTCTGGGTATATTCATAGGAGTAGTATAATTGAATCATATGGCATGTCTATTTTTAATATGTTATGGACCTCCACACTGATTTTAATATGTTATGGACCTCCACACACAGTGGCTGTACTAATTTAAATTCCCACCAACAAAGTATAAGGGTTCCTTTCCTCCCACATCTTTACCAGCACTAGTTATTTTTGAAATAGCTATTCTGACTGGGTTGAATCTTAAGGTAAATTTTATTTGTATTGCCTTGATGGCTAAAAATAAGATTCTTTTTTCATATTTTTATTGGCCACTTGTACACTCTTTGAGAAGTGCCTGTACAACTCAATTGCCTATTTGATTTGATTATCTGTTCTTTAGGTGTTGAACTTTTTAAGCATTGATATATTCTGGATATTGATTCTCTGTCAGGTGCAATTTTTCTCCCTTTCTGTAGATTATCTCTTCACTCTGCTGATTGTTTTATTTGCTCTACAAAAGTGTTACATTCATGGCTAAGAACCCACAACTTGAGTTTTGTGTCATATACTGCAAGGTAAATAGAAAGGCCTAAAACGTCAGTCTCCTCAGGAAAAGCTAGGGATGAACAGTGACTGAAACAGATGAAGTCAAAGGCCATGTTGTCTACTACAGTTGAGTCCACAAGCTTCCCTTTGCCAACACTGACATAGATTAAGCACCCTCTTCCTATGAAGAAAATATCACCTTAACCTTCCTGGCCGTTAACAGAGACATCCCTATACAAGGGCTCTGAAGATGCCAGGTCACCTAATCCATGTGATGCAAAGATATTATTAGAACAAAAGAGTGTTATGTGCTGTCACTATGGTCATTAGCCAAAAGGAGCAGGAACAAAGTTGAAGACACTTAGACCTTGGATTGATAGAATACCAACCCTTTCTTCTAAAAATCCCATCACCATTAAACAGATAAGAAACATCATGGATTAAGAAAAAATATCTTATGTATAAATGTTCACATATTTAAAACTAGAGTTTTTCAAACTAGGATGTGACCCTAAAGTTGTAAGGAACAGAAGGCAAACTTAAAATTAATCTAATCTTGCCACAGATTTAAATCTGAAAATTAGAAATGTGTGGAGTGGAGGATATTTCAAACTAATGAGATGAAGAATTTGGATAGCAAAAAAGTTAATTTAGTCTAAATCCTAAGGTAATTCAGGTTATTTATACTATGGCACTCACTCCAATAACTAACAAATGTACCTTTCACACTGTCCCTTCCTAGAGTTTTATAAAACTATGTATCTCTTTAACAAATCATCTCTATCACTTTTGTTGTAGGCTTCCTATTTCATCACACCTACACCCATCCCAATCTAGGCTTAGCCATTTACTTGCTACGTAAACTAACCTCTTTATGATCAGTTTCCCATTTTGTAAAATGAGATTATATTAATGATCTTGAAGTTTGATTTTAAGGAATACTACAAACTGTCTAGCATACTTGTTGGCATATAGGATACACTCAACAGTTATAGCTGGTATCATTATTATGTGCTATTCTAACTGAATAATAATAGTAACAATTCTGTCCATCTAAAGAAGACCCTTGTGAGACAAAGAGATACATGCTGGGAACAATAGTTGAGTATGACATAACTCTATAAGTTTAAGTATAATATAACATTTTGTATATGCAACTTTGTAAACATTCAATGATGATTTTTTCCTACATTGAAATTTTTTATAATGAGTGATGATTCTTAAAACATTATACTCTAGCAGAGGTACCTAAAAACTTCTTTAAAGCAATTTGCCTCATTTTCCCAAAATATTCTTCAGAAATACCCTTGTGAATTAAAAATGTGTGGTTGGGCCATATCAATCTCACAACAATGTGAGAAGGGAAGAGAAAAAAAGAGACAAGGAAAAGGAAGGAAAGAGATTGGTTAGCAAATACTCAGGGAATTTCTCTTACGCATCAAATATCTCCCTAGACATTGGAGCTATGATAGATCATGTAACCTACATATAATGCTGTGAGTTATTATCATTTCTACTTTATAAGTAAGGAAACTGGAGTCAGAAAGAAATGAAGTGATTTGTCTCAAGTCTTCCATCCAGTAAGTTGATTTTATACTATTTAACCAGTTGTTCTTAGCCCTGGTTAAACATTACAATCATTTACAGTCCTTTAAATTATGCTAGCTGAAATTTAGACCTGTAGATTATGAACGAATAGTGGGATAGTCTTGACATGATTTTAAATTCCATTAGAGATTCTCATGTGCAACCAAGGTTGAGAATTCCTGGCTTAGACTTGTTCAACTCAAAGTTAAAATATGACTTTTTCTTATGATTTGTTTTCAATGAATTTTTATGGAGTATCTTCTACGCTGAAAACACTCAGTGATGAAGATCATGGTCTTTCCCCTCAGAGTTGACATTCTATGATGAAAATGGAAAAATAAGCAATTAAATAAGCATAACCATTTATAATGACAAAATGGAATAGGTGCTTCAAAAGAAAAATAAGATGCTATAATGGTATATCATGGGAGCAGCTACTTGAAATAGAGTGTTCAAGGAAGGCCCATCTGAAAAGGGGACTTTTAAGTTGAAATCTAAAAAGTCAAAAAGACCAGTATAGAAATATCTGAAGATAATACCTTTAGATTTAACGATAAGTACACCAAGAAATTCAAGTTATAGATAAGTAACCAGGAAATATACTTCATTCTGTGGTTAAAATATTAATAACCCTTATGAAATATAATTATTATGAAAGTAATATTTATAGCTGTCCTTAAACTATGGCTGAGTAATGGTTGTAATAAAATAAATCCAAAGTTCTGCATATTTTTAACAAAGAATATCACTACTTCTAAAAGTCATTATTGTGTGTAAATTTATTATTATTTTGTTTCACTTCTCCACAAACACAATAGAAATAACTGGAATGAAGGAGTTTTTCCATTAGCGTTTGGGAAGAAATTCCCCTCAGGGTTGCAAGGCAACCTGGAGATGCCTTTTTCCTGGAGATGCCTTTTCCTTGGTGATTTTAAAGGAAAAAGACATCAAACTGCTTAAGATGAATTAAGAACTTCTATGGAGTTGGGTATGCAGGCTCTGACAAATATGTGTGAAAACCAATGGAATGGTGACTAAGGAAAGGCCAATAAATGACAAAAAGTGGCCATGCTGTTATTGATTGGGTGTCAGGGTTATGTGCCAAATGGGGAAAGGAGGAGCAAACTGACAAAAGGCAACAGTTCGACTCTTTCATCCTCCTGGGTACTGCCATTTTGTTTTGCATTGGTTCAAGTAACAGATAAAAAATTAGAAATGTTTGCAATGATGATTACTGAAGGAAAACAAACCTACTCATGGATTTCAACCTAGAAAAAGGAAAGAAAGAAAGTTTGGGTGGGATGACAAAATGAGATAAACTCAAAACAGATTAAATATGCTTTATTAACTGCATAGAAATGTGAAGCTCATGAATTTTCTTTCATGTACCCAGGAAAACAGAGAATTATAGAATTATGAGTTTCATGTTAGAATTCTATAACTATATCCTCAATAATCCAGTGCTTATTAAAATAGCATTTCAAGGGCTGTGTCCTTGACATTAATGAAAATAATGCAAGACAATCAACTACCACATTTTCTACCCATGTTTACAGCCCTTACCTCAGTCAAAGTGCCTATTTTGACCTCACACCACTCATCTGAAGTAGTACTTTTAGATAATATGAAGTAGTTTGGCAATTGTCTCAATAAAAAGTCAACAAGCCCTAAAAGTGATTGGTATCTGCCCACCAATCTTCTGCAGTTTCTTCACCAGAATAGTTAAGATATTGGTGACAATGCTATAGACACACTAACAAACATGTAATCAAACCATAAAAACCCTTGCTTAAAGTAAATCACTAAAAGGAACTTCAAGATGAAAAGATGCTAAAATAATATCCCACTATTCATGACAAACAGCTTCACTGGTAGATAAGACCTGGGCTCTGGTTCAGACTGTCATTGAATTACTTTGGGAATTTAGAGAAGTCACTATATATCTTTGGGCCCCAACTGTCTCATTTGAAAAATAAAATTGGTGCTGACCACGTATCTGTTTCAGAGGACATTAATAATAAGAGACAGTAAGTAAAGGATATTAAGCCCTTCTACAGGCATTAAAGAATATGTAAGTGTAATAGATTATTATCATAAGAAATTTTTCCTGGGTAATATTTTCTTCAAAAATCACATAATCAAGAGAAGAAACTATCAATAATTACTAAGCACTTATGCTTAGATCAAATGGAAAATAAATGGTATTTCATTTTCCCAACCTATTCTGTCTGCAAACTTCATAATATCAGCCCAGAACTAACTATGTCATTAAGGTACAGTTTCATAAACCCATTTGTCCCTATCCTCAAACACAAAATAGTAACTGGCTTATTGAGCTAGTTAGCATGTATCAGGCACTTCATGTTCATTATTTCAATTTGTCCTCACAGCAGTTTGAGAAGATGGTTTTTTTATATACATCATCAATGATAATAATAGTGAATAAAGGCAATTCAGAGAAGCAAAATAATTTGCATAATGACAGCTAAGAAATGACAAAATCAATATTTTAAACTCAGGTTTGTGAAATTTTAAAACCTGTTCTTGTTCTTCTGACATGGGGATCCATAACTTCCCACTTTATTTTATTTTTAAATCACTAATGTGAATTGCTTAAAATAAAAAAGTGAGGTAGAGAGGACTACTACTAATGTCCAGTGTTTCACCCACAAGTACATAAGGGCCCAAACATAAACTGAGTACACACAAGATAAGTTGTATTGGTACTTTAAAATATCCCACAGCTTCAAATGAGAGGTTTCTTCAGTCAACTCACCCATCACACATGGCAACTTAAATATGCCAATTTGAATAAAATATATTCTCATTTTTCTATCACAATTTCATATCCCCTCCTTCCCATGCCCCTGCTGAGGTCTACCTAAGGTGAAACTAAAATAGGTTCAAAATCCAAGGAAGCTGAATTAAAAACAAAACAAAACAAAAAATAAAGACCTTTAAATGTCAATTTTCCTTGCACCAGATAAGGATGGGGGTGGTGGGTTTAAATGGTAAATTTCTGATACATTTCTGATAAATTGCTGTGCTTGGGTTGCATTCTCAGCAGGGAAGCCAAGGTCACTCAGATTCTTTTGGCATTGATATCCAGCAAAGTAGCAAACTTAGATAGACATTGTAACACAAGTAGAAAAACACAAACACTTATTAGAAAACAAAACACAACCTTAAGACATCGTCCCTAGAAAGACAAACATGTACAAAATATATTTTAAATATTCCAACTCAATAATAAAAGTACAATTCAAATTGGAAATGACCTAAGGATCAAAGAAAGTATACAATCAGCGAAGCAGCACATGAAAAAATATTCAACATCATTGTCAAGGTAATTAGTTAGCAGGGAAATGCAAATCAGAAGCACAATGATACCACACATGCACTATTGCTATTGTTAAGAAAAACTAAAAAAGATGAAAAAATGACTGAAACTCTCATATTCTGTTAGAGGGGATATAAAACGTTGCAACTGCTTTGGAAAAACCTGACAATTCCTCTAGGATAATAAGTTACTTTTGACTAAGCATTCCTCTCCTAGATATATACCCAAAATAAATAAAAACAAATTTTCACACAAAAGCTTATATGTGAATGTTCATCACAGCGATTTATAATAGCAAAAAAAGTGGGAAAAACACAAATGTTTATCAACTGATGGAAAATAAATGTGGTAAATTCATACAAAGAAATATTATTCAACTATGAAGAGGAACAAAGTACTAACTCATGCTGTGAGGTGGTTGAACCTTGAAAACATTACGCTAAATGAAAGGAGTCAGATACAATTGGCCACATATTCATTATTTCATTTATATGAAATGTCCAGAATGGGCAGATATATAGTAACAGCAGGTAGATTCATGGTTGTCTTGGGCTGGAGTAAATGGGAGAAATGTGGAGTATTTGCTAATGGCTACAAGGTCTCTTTGAAATAGGGAAAATGTTCCAAACTTGATTTTGTAATGGTTTTGCACAACTCTATGATTAAGTCATAAACACTGACCTCTATACTTTAATTAATTAATTTATTTATTTATTTTTGAGTATCAGGGATTGAACTCAGGGGCACTCGAACACTGAGCCACATCTCCAGTCCTATTTTGTATTTATTTAGAGACAGGGTCTCACTGAGCTGATTAGTGCCTTGCCTGTGCTGAGCTGGCTTTGAACTTGCCATCCTCCTGTCTCAGCCTCCTGAGCTGCTGGGATTACAGGCATGCACCATCGTGACCAGCAAACTATACAATTTAAATAGGTAAGATTTATGGTATGTAAATTACATGTCAATAAAGCTATAAAAAGACTTTATGCCTCATGAAAATCTATCATCAATGTTTTCCCTATTAGAGAAAAAAAACAGAGAAGAAAATAAGGGTTATGTACCCAGTATTTGTAAGGAGGAACAAACTATAGAATGAGCACTCTGCCATTTCTGCTAACAGCCATTCTCCATTGGCTTGTCTACTTGAGTAAAATCATCTCTACCAGTTCTCATCATACCAGTTTCAAAGATCAAATCTGGAAAATAAAATATCTACTGCTGTTGGCCATTTTGCCAAAATCATGACTTTTGAGGCTAAGACCAAAGGGATCCAAACTTGAATAAATATATCATGAAGAAGTTACCTGCCAACCTGTATTTCTTCCTTTCTGTGGTTTTCTTTACAAATAAAATTTTCATTAAGTGAAAGAAACAGCAAATGTGTAAACTATAGTTCCCAAGGAACCAACTCATAATTTAATTCATGAACACAATACCAGGGACTTGTTGTCTAAGCACATATTCAATATGATAGCTCCTTCACTGGCACAGCAGAAGATAGGTATTGTTATGGTTTGGATGTGAGGTGTTCCCCAAAAGCTCATGTGTGAGACAATGCAGGAAGGTTCAGAGGAAAAATGATTGGGTTGTAAGAGTCTTAACCCAATAAGTGAATTAATCCCTGATGCAATTAATTGAAGTGGTAGGGTGTGGCTGGAGGAGATTGGAATTGGGGAGTCGCTTTGGGGTTTATATTTTATATGTGGACAGTGGAGAGTCTCTCTGTCTCTCTCTGCTTCCTGATGATGCAAGCTGCTTCCCTCTGCCACACTCTTCTGCCACGATGTTCTGCCTCACCTGGAGCCCCAAGGACTAAGACCTATGGACTAAGACCTCTGAAACCAAGAGCCCTCTATAATTGTGCTGGTCAGATCATTTAGTCACAGCAGCAAAAAAAGCTGACTTAAACAGGTATACTGTCAAGGAAGTTAGGCACTAATTACTAGCAAGTTCTGTTTGTCAACTACACAATAGAACCACATAGGGTACGTGTGTGTTTGCAACTACTACAATCAATATTCCATAAGGAAAAGAAAATTTAGAGGAGTAACATTGTGAGCCTGAAGTAAAAGCTTGATCTAACTGGGGAGTCCACAATATCCATGTCCCAGCTCCCCATGAGGACTTCATCATCTGCAGCCATGCTGCTGCATGGGAGCATAGCCAATTCTCCTTCAAAGAAAGAACATTTCCTGACATATGTACTATATCCCCCAGTCTCTACAGTTTGGCATCCAGATAACAGAATTTTTTTCCTATATAATATACATAAAAATCCCCACAGATTCCCAGGACATTTCAGATATGTGTCTTTGACTCTCATTTTTCATCATTCTGCTGTCAAGGTATGTTTCTCTTCCATTGTCATGATTTGCCTTTTCTATGTGAAACTTAAACCAACAAATCTTTAACTAAAAAATAAAATAAACACGTTTCCTATGCAGACAAAAGTAAACTAGATAAACAGGAAAGTTAGTAACACAGTCCATCCCAAAGAAATACCCAAAATACAAGAGGTAAAAGAAATAGCATTTTTAGTTATTAGCGAGCTAAGGTGTTGGCAATTAAAATTCTGAGATGATAATGGAGTTTCCACAATCTTTTCAGCCTGATTTACAGGGAAGGGAGAGACAGTTTGATTTTATAGATTGTTCACTCCACAGGTATCACCCCTTCTCAGTATTTCAGTATAGTAGTTAAGTTCCATATCTCTGAAAGTCCTTACTGCCCTCCTTTGTTCTTAGCCACAAGCATTTCAGTTCCTCTTTTTGAACAAAGTACTACTGGGGGGCTGGGTGTGTAGCTCAGTGGTAGAGCACTTACCTAGCAAGTTGTAGTCCCTGGATCTGATCTTAGCAGTACAAAATAAAAAGCACTATTTATTTTAATGTTATTTCATTTTGATAATCAATGGAGTCTTCATACCTTCATTTCAGACAATTCCATATGGACTCTAACAACAGAGCAAAAGTTCTGGCCATGGCCAGAGCTAAGCTACCTACAATTATTTCTACACCCACTCAATGTTTTGCAATAGAAAAGCAAACCCTCTGACCTCTATGACTGTCAGGGGAAAAACAAACAAACACTTATCACTTTTAAGAAGTCAAGGATTTCTAGGGATTTCTGGAACTATTTCAAGGTTTCTTTATAATGCATGGATAAGCCAGCTTTTACATTTATTTTTCCCTCTCCTTTCAACAAGTAAATTACAAGTGATTTTTCACTATTCCCACCCTACCCCCCTCCACTGCCCAGTAAGTTTGTTTACAGAGCTTTGAATGAATATGTTCATTCTTGGCCTAACTTTCATACTCTCAGCACACCTGTCTTTCTCTATATTTGTTCAGTGAACCTGAAAGTAGACACAGATCCCAAAGGACTCTGTGAGTACAATCAGCAAAGACCCTATGAGCTATGCATATATATGTGAGATTGAACCCAGGGGTGCTTAACCACTGAGCAACATCCCCAGCCTTTAAAAATTTTTTCTGTAATTGTAGATGGACAGCATGATTTATTTTATTTGTTTATATTTATGTGGTGCTAAGGATCATACCCAGTCCCTCATATGTGCTAGGCAAGCACTCTGCCACTGAGCTACAGCCCCAGCCTATCTCCATACCTTTTCATTTTTTATTTTGAGACAGGATATAAGTTGCTTAGGGCCTTGCTAAGTTGGTGAAGCTGACTTTGAACTTGTGATCCTCCTGCCTCAGCCTCATGAGCCACTGGTATTACAGATATGTGCCACTTCACCCAGCAAAATCCATATTTCTTTAAATAAAATAAAACATTTTCTTATCTCTCTAATGTCACCAGTCAGAAACTATTATATGTGTGACAACTTCACAAATATAATAAAAAGGAAAGCCCCATTGACATCTTTTCCTTTGTTTGGATTAACTGTAGCACTTCTCTAGAGTTTGTCTTCCAAAGGCTAAGAAGCAATTAGAAGAAACCCAGGAAAAACTACACTGGATTCAAGCTCTTCTTCAACTCAACAGTATTTGCCAAGGTTCTGGGAATGATAGATTAGACTTCTGCTACAAAGCTCATCAGTGAAAAGCAACAGGCAACAGAGGATCTTAAAACACCAAAAAAACAAATAACCCAGTCAATAAATGGGCTAAAGAACTAAACAGACACTTCAAAGAAGATATAGAATCTATCCACAAGTATATGAAAAATGTTCAACGTCTCTAATAATTAGAGAAACATAAATCAAAACTACTCTAAAATATCATCTCATTCCAGTCAGAATGACAATGATCTAGAATACAAGCAACAATAATTGCTGGCAAAAATGTGGGGGAAAAGGTACACTCATACATTGTTGGTGGGACTGCAAATTAGTGAAATCACTGGAAAACAATATGGAGATTCCTTAGAAAACTTGGAATGGAACCACCATTTGACTCAGTAATCCCACTCTTTGGCCTATATCCAAAGCACTTAAAATCTGCATACTACAGTGATGCAGCCACAACAATGTTTATAGCAGCTCAATTTACCATAGCCAAGCTATGGAACCAACCTAGATGCTCTTCAATAGATAAATGTATCAAGAAACTGTGCTATATATACACAATGGAATATGACTCAGCCTTTAAGGAGAACAAAATTATGGCATTTTCAGGTAAATGGATGGAGTTGGAGAACACCATGCTAAGCGAAATAAGTCAATCCCAAAACATCAAAGGCCAAATGTTTTCTCTGCTATGTGGATGCTGATTCATAATGGGGGAGGGGTCAATGGAGGAACTTTGGATTGGGCTAAGGGGAGTGAGGGAAGGAAAGGGGGCAGGGGAGTGAGAAAGATGGTGGAATGAGATTGACATCATTACCCTAGGTACTTGTATGATCATGGGAATGGTATGACTCTACATCACATACAACCAGAGAAATGAATAGTTGTGCTCCATTCATATACAATGAATTGAAATGCATTTTGTTGGCATGGGTAACTAATTAGAACAAATACAAAGAAAAAAGTTAAAGAATAAAAAACAGATATGCTGAAATTTTTTTCCCTAGGCTTC
Organism: Glaucomys volans; assembly: GCA_020662805.1. Taxonomy (NCBI): domain Eukaryota; kingdom Metazoa; phylum Chordata; class Mammalia; order Rodentia; family Sciuridae; genus Glaucomys; species Glaucomys volans. The sequence continues at coordinate 172,699 of JAJEJO010047449.1, forward strand.
ATGGCTGTGTTACATAAAAGTTGTCAACAAGTTGGGGAATGAGCCTAAGCCAAAACCGAGAACACAGTGCATGTACACTTTCAAACTAGCCCAATGAGACACTGGTACATTTGAATATATTTCCATTTTGACAAAGGGCATTCTCAGGAATCCAGTCCTATTAAATAGTATATAAATGGGTGCTCCTTCTGTTGGTGGAAAGGGTGGGTGGAGAAGTGGAATGCAATCTAACTTTGAAAAAGCTGGAACTTATCACTTTCTAGAAACATGCTTAATCACCAGTATTTTTTTCAAACTACCTTCTGTGGGTGATGTTCCATAGGCCTTCCAGAGCTGAAGTAAAATAAGCTACCACTTAGAAGAATCTATGTTCCAACAGAGATCTGTAATTCCTATCTTGTTTCCACTTCTATCATACCTCACAAATAGGGAAAAATAGGACTCAGAGATAACTGAAGAAGACTTTGGCCTCTTCAATGGCTATAAGGTTCAGAGCAAAATTAATCCAGTTAAGGAATATATACTACTTGTGGGATGGTGAAATTCATTTAGGTGGTACCGCAATAAACTTTTTACAAGTAAGTATGCATTTATTTGTTCACTAGAAGTTCTACTTTTAATCAATTATTGTTTCCAAAACTTTCACATTAAACTAAAATTTTAGGAGTAAAGTCATGTGTTCTGCAAATTCACACCTGATATGTAGTTTAACAATAGCTATGTGGCCCTGAGAAAGTCCCTCTGTCATTCTTGATCTTCACAGCCTCTCTATGTAATGAGAGGGTGTTAATGCCACCCTCATATTGTATGTCAAAGGGTGATGCGACAGGAGCATCAGTCCATATTCCCAGTAAGTCAGCTTGCAGTCTTCAGTTGGTAATCACAAAATAAGGCTTGGGATCAGATGATCCTGAGAAAATGTCATAGGTTTGAAGAGTTGGAAGGGGCTTAAAAGCCAGTCAGTACAGCACTCTATATAATACCTCCAGATATCCAATCAATCTGTGTAAAAATCTACTGATTTCGAATGGATAGAATTTAATTGGGGCCATTCAGAACAAATATGACTGTTGGCCCAAATGTCAGAAGAGCAAGGTAAATAAATGCCAATCCAGGAAAGAACTGGTTCCTCCATCTTATTCCTCCACCTTTCTATCTCAGGGCCAACTTATGTAAGATTAATTGTTTCACAAGTGCTTTCTGAAGTACTTTACTTGAAGTATTTTAGTTGTCTATGTTTGCTTTTCCTTAACTGGAGCATTATTAATGGCCACCCAAAAGTGTAGACACTTCATCTGACCTTTTAGTTTCTAATTCATAGAATGGTTAATCCCAGACAGCAGAGACTAAGGTTGGTTGGCAGATGTCCATACAATCATAAAATGAATACCTTTCCAGAGATAATTATTGTGACGTTCAAATTTGCACTCTACCACATTTCAGAAGTAGGACCCCCGCCAAGTTAATTTATGTCTCTAAGTCTAAATTCATTCTTCTATAAAATAAAACTAAAGATCACTACCCACCTCACTGGTTTCTTGTGAGGATCATAATGTCAGATCACTTTATATGTATATAAAAACTTTTCAATAAAGAAGCTGAGGCAGTACAAAAAGGCACAATGGAACAATTTGTTTAGAATGATTATTTGGATATTTAACTATTTTTTTTTTTTTTTTTTTTTGGAACCAGGGATTGAACTCAGGGACATTCGGCCACTGAGCCACATCCCCAGCCCTATTTTGTATTTTATTTAGAGACAGGGTCTCACTGAGTTGCTAACGGCCTCTCTAAGTTGCTGAGGCTGGCTTTGAACTCGCGATCCTCCTGACTCAGCCTCCCAAGTCGCTTGGATTACAGGCGTGCACCACCACGCCCGGCTTTTAACTATTTTCAACTAGAATATTGAACTATGGAAATACATGACTGTTTCCTGATACATAGAGAGTGATATATTTGATAGGCTGTTTGGATTACTTTCATTCCTCAAGTTTCAAGGCTTACCTGACAGTCTAATGATCTACTTAGAACTCATAACCAGCTTTGATCACACCAGTAAAACAGAAAATATATGAATTGACGTTTCAAAGAAAATCACAATGAACTCCAAGAAGCTATAGTTTCTCTTACATACTGGAATTTTAAAATCTAATATTCTATCAATAACTTGGAGAGCATCTAGGATCTCAACTCCCAGAATATAAAAATTATCTTTATAATATTTTGTAATGAGATTTTACCAGATATATTGATTTAGATTTCTTTTTAAATTAATTTCAAAAAACAAAGAAGTCACTATACATCCAAGGTCATAAGAGATGCCACTTAAATATTTAAACAAGATTAAAATTTTAAAAATTGGACACTTTTTTTACCATGAATATATCATCTGAGAAAAATGATAATTCATTGTCAACACAAAACTATCCTTCCCCAGAAAAGACAGCATCAGATCTGATAAAAATTTTCCTAAACAACACTTAATGGCCAGGGTTTGCTGTAAAACACAGTCTTGGAATATTGCTTTAGTTGAATAAACTTTGTTTTATGAAAAAGTCACCCAATTGTGCTTAGTTTTTCATATTTGTTCCGTAAATAAATGAGAAGTTTGTTGTATGCAGTCATTTGGTAACTGCTGAGACAGGTTTTATTATTTAAGACCATTATACAGATGAGGAAATTGAGGTTGGAAGCTATCAAGGTTGGTTAAAATGTGGAATCAACATACAAATCTCCATTTTTTTTCATTCTTTGGCACAAGGGATTGAACTCAGGTGCCCTTACCCACTGAGTCACATCCCTAGCCCTTTTTTATTCTATACGTTTAGTCAGGGTCTCACAAAGTTGCTTAGGGGCTTGCTAAGTTGCTGAGTCTTGCTTTGGAATTGCCATCTTCCTGCCTCAGCCTCCTCAGCTTCTGGGATTACAGGCATGTTCCATGGTGCCAGCCTAAACCTCCCTTTTCTAACTGGAATCCAGTCCCACAGACTCTTCTGCATTTAAGACAGCACAACAAAATAAAAACTCAACTGTCTGAATTATGAAATAAGACAGATTCCTTGCAATTGATTTTGTTCTTTGCCTTATTTTACATTCAAACTAAGAGTCTGCTATAATAAAACAGATATAAAGTTTAATTATCATGTTAATGGTATGTAAATGTTTTGTCTAGATTTTTTGCTAACTTTTCAATATTTTGATATTTTAATAATCCCTCCAATCATCTTAAAGAAGGTTCAGTTAGAATATTCATGGAACATCTGTATTCTCTTTATTAACCATAAAGCAACTGACTTCAATATAGGTATTCCCTTAGCTGAATTCCAAATTAATTTCCTACACCTAGTTACCTTAGATGTTTCCACTGATTCTAGCCTTCTATTAGTGACTTCCTTCTCAGAGACTTCCTTAGTTAAAAGGGACTGAATTCTTGGGAATTCTACTTATACACTGATAACAGAACAGAGGCTACTATCACCAAAATAATAGCTACACTTAGTAAGCACCACATAAACCCTGTGAAGGGTGCAAAGCTGTCATAAATGGTGCCTGTCCATATCAGTTGATCACTTTGCATGCAAATTGTAGTGACATTGAGCAATCTCTGTTTGACATCTTGCTAAGAAAAAAGTACAGTAAACGGGAAAGCCACATTTTGGAATTTCCTTATTGCATGGCCAAATGAGAACAGAAAATAATATGATCAAGAAGGAAAGAAAGAGAAGCCAAAGGGGGGTGGGAAACCCAGAAAATGTAAATACAGGAAATGACTTTTCACCTGAAAGAAAATGAACAGCTGACTTCCTCTTTTTTCCTGCTCCACCCCTACCATCTTCCTTGAATGGACACAGGACACAAGACAAGACAAGGAAAGATGGGGCTCTGCAAAGCTGTTTCCCACGACTTTCACTTCTCCATTTCCTGTGAACTGCATCTTGGGCCCCTGGCTCACATCTCTCAGTCAACTATATTTGGTACCAGAGATTGAACCCAGGGATTCTCAAACACTGAGCCACAACCCCAGCCCATTTTTAAAATATTTTATTTAGAGACAGGGTCTCTAGGACCTTGCTAAGTTGCTGAGGCTGACTTTGAACCCGAGATACTCCTGCCTTGGACTCTGGGGCTGCTGAGATTACATGTGTGTGCCACTGCACCCAGCTCATATTCTCCATCTTAAGGGACATGGAGCTTTGATTTAAGCTCCATGTCTTTCACCATGTCACCCTTCAAAACAAAAATTAAAAAAAAAAAAAAAACAGAAAGAATCACTTAGCCCTGTAATAAACAACACAAATAAGATTTAATGGTATAAGTAAGTACTTTCTCCACCATCAATATGCTCAGTTTCCCTAAGGATAAGTAACATCTTTTCATATCCCAAACTTCCAAATTTAATTCACTGACATAGCAAACTTTTTTGTTTTTTTGGTACTGGGGATTGAATCCAGGGGCACTCCACCACTGAGCCACATCCCCAGCTCTATTTTGTATTTTATTTAGAGACAGGGTCTCACTGAATTGCTTAGGGCCTCACTAAGTTGCTGAGGCTGACTTTGAATTCACGCTCCTCCTGCTTCAGCCTTCCAAGTGCTAGGATTACAGGCGTGCGCCACCATGCTCGGCTGACATAGCAAACTTAACATGAAAAGTTTTTCAACCTACACACCACTCATTTCCCAACAATTCTCTAAACACAACTGTCCTGTTACTAAAGATGTCTAATTTTAACTGACCATTTAACATCATACATGAATAATTATACACACCTATGTGTCAACACAACCTAAGTATCATGATGGCCAGCAAGTCAGAAGATAGGCAAGAAGGTCAAAAACAAGACCTGTGAACTAGCTGTAGTAGAATCCTCAGAAAGTAGATTTTGTAGAAGATCAAGGGGGACATCTGCACAGACATACAGTCAATGACAAAAAAAAAAACAGACAAAAGGCAACACACAGAAAACACCTACATATAAATATTTGGTGGCAGAGAAATCGTAAGATACAAGGACAGGTACACATTCAGTCAGATTCACATATGACAACACAGGGAGAGAGAACCAGCACAACTGACAGTAAACATAGATAAGTCTGCTTTTCAAAGCCAGAGTGGGGGTGTGCTGGTGTGTTTGTGTGTGTTTGTGTGTGTGTGTGTGTTTGTGTTACTGTACATAAAGTGAAAGGAGGGAAGACATGTACATGGGAAAAAATGAAGAGGACAATTTCAATTGATATAAACAAAACATAAATAAAGCAGAAATTACAAGGGCCCAGAAGAGCAAGACAGAGATTCATGCCCAGAAAAACATGAACTCAGATAAGAAACTAGATGCATCAAGGCAGAAACACTTGAAGATAGAACCCTTCGAACAAAGAAAAAGACACACAGAGAAGCAGACGCACAAAGAAGGGCTAACACACCCACAAAATATTCACCCTAAAACAAGTTTGTGTAGAGACACACAAATGAAAACTATACCTGACAGGGAAATCCATACATAGTAATAAACAGCTATACAGACACTGTGACAAGTGGGTCTGGAGTGAGAGATGCCCACACAGAGAAATATATCCAAACTAGAGGATAAAAAAGCACAGAGATACAGGGTCAAAAGAACTGGTAAAATGACAGGGGCATATTGATGCAGTATATATGCTTGTTGAGAGACACAGGTACAAGAGACATGATGCAAATAGCAAAAAACACAGAGTAAGAAACTATTGCTAGATTTCCTCTGTGTCACAACTGCTCAGAAATTCTGGGATTCACAAAAATAAACATACATGGTCTGATACATGATCACATACAAATATCAAGCCAGACCACATGTACATGAAAACCCACTACTGTCACTGGTATAAAGTTCGAAACTGGAGGATGCCAGGTATGTTACTTACTGCATTTAGGGTCCTACAGACAGGCCAATATGCATGAAAAAGGTGACCTGGTAATAATGATGAATTGCTCAAAATCACCAATACATTATCCCCCCACAATGTTGTCTGCCCAAATTGTTGCACGCCAAAACAGTTTACCAAGATAGTTGGTCTAGATGCCTAGTAGATAATGTCATAACTGCATCCTACAGGTCACAGTCCAAACTTTACAACATGCACTACCCTCTGTTCTGAGTTATACGTTTTCAACTGAAGAACCTCTCACCTATGAGGCCAGAAAATCAAGGGGAAAAGTGAGAAGGGATGTCACGAGCACCCTGCCTTCATTTCCCTGGTGCTCTGTATAAAGTCCTATACAAAGCCAGCCTCCAGAAACTTGGGGAAGGTTTTGGCACAGGCAGGAAGATGCAGAAGATTACTTCTGAAGAACCACTCTGCTCTCAGCATCTATAGGAAAAAAGCAGCTTGACAAATGAGAGCCGATAAACTTTCTGCTGGGCATAACAGGTTGAAAGCAAGGGAAGGGTCATAAACACACTCTCCCAAGGCTAAGCACTGCTTTGTTAACTTGCAATCTTCAAAATGTGACTTTTGATGAGGACAGTGACGTGAAAATAGTACAAGTGAAGGCTGCACTTCTGACTACCAGGCCCCTAGACAGAAACAATGGAGAGGGAATGGCATATATTCTTTTATCAAAGCTGGGGTCTATGACCCTATTGTCCACAGTGTATAGTAGAAAGAGTCAAAATCATTGAGATCAACAGATATCTGAGCTGGGAAGGGCATCTATTAATGACCTGGGAGAAGAAACCCTAGATTTCCAGTCTGAATGTGCCAGTGACATCCTTTGTGAACTTGGTTTCATCTCCTTTCCCGTTTAGGTTTTAGTAGCTCAATTAACACAAAAGGAATTGACATTCAGTGTACTCTAAATTTGGACTATCTTTGATTCTTTGGTCTAAGCTTGTCCTCTATTCAACACTATTCTGAGCTTATGTCTAGAGGAGAGGCACAATTAGTCCTAGGAAATGGAAAGAAGAGTAATGCTTTTCTTCAACTCAACAAATGCTTGTTATATACAAAGAAGGGAGAAAAAAAAGCCCATATACAGACATGCCTATTTGAAATGAGTTTCAAACATATTTGAATGAATAATAGGAGGTTTGGGGATGGGAGGGGTTTTTGAAGGGGCTGTTCTGCTTACCATCTGCCCACTTCCAAATGCATAACCTTCCTTTCACACTTGCTCAATGCATAAGCAGCCCACCATTACTATGATTGTAAAATGGATCGTACACGGGCAAGACCCAACCCTGAAACAACACTTGCTAAGGATTTCAGGAAAAACAGATTGAGGTTTTATTGCTGAAATATAGCATCAGTTTTTGATAATAAATACAGCAATGCTTTAAATCTATAAGTCCTTTCCAAGTTTACAAAATACTTTTAGACTTAATATTTCATCTATAAAATTAGAATTTATGTTCTCATCTACAGATAAGGAATGCAGATAGTAACCCACAAAGTCTGGTGTTTAACCATAGGTCCATTGCTCTTTCAAGGACCTCCATCTTCTTCTTTAGTCCTAGTACTCTTGTTTGGTAGCCATTCAACTTCTCCTCCTACTTTAGTTGAGCCAGAGGGAAAGAAAGCTCTGTCATGAACTCAGGGCTGAAAGGCACTCATGTCTACCTCTTATTGCCATCTCTGCATAGTGAATAGGGAAGCTGGAGGAGGTGTAGTACTTGGCCAAAGGACTCTTGGAAAGGAAAAGAAGGAAGCATTTCTCCATCATCCCCATTACTCCTAGTCCTCAGGGAACATTGTGGGTAAGTTTATGAAGCTAAAGAAATAAAAAAGAGATGACAAGTTGCCCAGGAAATACACATCCCAAACTCATTTTTCCTGAATTAGCTGTGACTTTGATTTTCCATTTTACAGTTAACCAAGGCACTTAAGAGCCTGGATTAAGACTCTGGGCCACAGTACCCAGGAAGGCTGTAAAACCTTTTCGGAGGATTATTAAGAACATGCTAGAGAAGAGTTATGTTGAAGGGAGGCAAGAGGCTTTGGCTAATGGAGGGTAGATTTAATGGCCTCTATGAAAAATAAAGCTAAAGTGGTTTGGAATAGTGCAAACAGCAAAACCAGAGAACAAAAATTGAAAAATCAAAATTCATATCCCATATCCACCAAGGTACTCACTGTGTAACTTTCAATAAGTCATTGAACTCTGTGGAGTTCAGTTCCTCATCCATAAAATGGAGCTCATAAGAACTACTCAGGATCAGAGTAAAGATTAAACAAGAAAAGAGACAATGTCTAACAGCACCCAGCACTGAAAGGTAAGGTAAATGCTCAACAACAGAGAAACATTTGACCAGAAACTAACTACCACAGTGTGAAAGAGCCTTGAGAGTCAGGTTTTTGAAACAAGTTGATACTCCCAGTCAGATGACTATTTACTTGGAAAAAAATCTAACATCAGTGCTTGTACAATAATCTTTGCCACCCTCATCCTCTATATACTATACATACACAGAGGGTTTGAATTCACCAGGAGAACCTAAATCACCCATAGATCCTATTCAGCAATTTCCCAGTTCCTTTCCATTATCATGCAACCAGCCCCCATACACACATACACACACACACACACACACACACACAAATACACAACATGTCCACAAATAGGCTGAATCATATCACTTCTATTCTTTGGAAGAAAAGATTAGATTAAAATACAATTACTCATAAGGCTTCATCATCATGCACTCCAAAAAAATACACCCATATTTTTATGATGGCAATACTCACTATGTATGATGGATATAACTTGAGATTGTGCTAATTTCTTAAGCAGCTGCTCAAATGTTTACTACTGAAATGTCAGTCTCCAGTTCATGAGATCTTTGAGACCTGAGATAGTTTCATATTTCTCTTTGTATTCTTGGAATCTAGCACAGGGCTTGTTACAAAGGTGGCATTCAAGAATCGTATTGATGAATAAAAGAATCACTTAGTGAGTTAATGAAAAATTGTTTATCACATAACCAGAATGACATTGCTGAGATTTAAAAGGATATTCCACAAAGGACAACCCAAATCTTTAATCAGAACTTGGGAAGAATTATCCCAGCCCACTTATGTACTTGTTCATTCATTTATTCAACAACAAATCTGTAGGGCTGGAATATAATTCAGTGGTACAGCTCTTGCGTAGCAAGTGCAAATTCCTGGGTTTGATAATTGCACTAAAAATGCACATCTTGAGAAAAAGGACCTAAAATAAAAATTCAAGATCCACATCCTAGTTTTGTCACTTCCTGTCTGACTTACCTTGGAATACCCCTTAATTGCCACCAGTCTTAGTTTCCTAAGTGCAAAGTGGAGATATTGATTCATGTGCCTACTTTTAGGTTTGGTTCTTTTCAGAAGCAAAATATATTATATGCCTGAATATACCTGATGGACTTTCAGGTAGATTATACTTCCTAAGGATTTTAATACTTAATATGTCCAATGGTTCTATTCCCATTTTCCAGTCCTTCCCCATTCCTCATATCAACTGATTATAACAAAGCCTCCCACTTGGTCTTCAGAAAATCATCTAAATACAAACAAAAGCAAATAACTATGTCTCCTACCAGTTATAAGCAACATTAACTTACTTGAATCCACCAAGGTCTTCAGCATGGCTGCCTGAACAATTCACTGTGACCAATGGTAAAAACTCTTAATAATAAATATTTTTAAAGTTATCCAGGAATCATCCTTTTTGGTCTAATCTGAATCCTCTGCCCAGAGCTGGTTTCACAGAAGAAGGGGGCTGTGAGGAAGGTTTAGATGGCAGGCATAGTGAAAGTGGAGTGGAAGGCTGTGCCAAGTATGGAAAATAGACTGAGATGCTGAGATGGGAAAAGAAAGTGAAACAACATGAAGTAGGTAGTCAAAGAGGAGGAAAATTGCCTTAAAAAAAGAAAGGAGCCTGAGGTGGCCTGTCAAACAGGGTTCGAAGAGGCCAGGACCAAGGAGAAGCTCTGGGTTCTGCTGCCTTACAGGTCTACAGGATAACAGGATAAAAACTATGGAGACAACGGGATCTAAGGGCACCCCAATGTGTACCTACAAGTAACTGTTACTAGCTGCTGGTTTCTACACTAATTAACTCAGAAGTGCAGTGGAGAATAAAGTAAAACTATATATATAGAGAGAGAGATGTAGATATAGATGATATAGATATAGATATACACACACAAACATACGTACATACATATAACTTTCCAGCAACAGGCATGCACCAAGGTAAAAATGCACATGACTAGAACTGAAAAGAAAAGAGGGAATTGACACATCAAGCTGACACTTCCACATCAGTCTCAAACACCAATAGAAGGCACATTTACAATTCCAGATAGGAAACACATTGGTTTAAAGCTCTTCCTCTCTCTCATTCTTACTCTTTCATAAACTGAGGAGTCTAAACAAGAAAGGAAAAGAAGTCTTAAAAGGTGATCTCTAGAGTTGTGTGGGCTTGAGATGGGTCACGTTTTTCATCCCCATGGGAAAAAGTCAAACAAATTTCACCTCTCAAATTACTCCCCCATAGACTGGGATATAGTCCTTGCCTCTTGTGATCTCTCAGGCTGCTCTTAAATGACTCAGCAGATCTTTAAATATATCTAGCAAGGAGCTTCTCCGAGACACAGCTTGCCATTAAAAAATGTTTTAATCTTTTTGGGGTGTTGTGAGGTCAGGAAGGACCTTTGTTAACATGAGGTTCCCAAGCAAAGTCAGGACTGCTGTGAAGCTCCCTCTCTCTGTGCTAAAGTCTTGTTTTTGTTCTGCTGTCTGCCTTTTGCCAGCTGTGTGGATCACAGGGATGAGAAGGGGGATGGTTCCAGGCCACAAAAAAAGTCAAGGAAATTACTGTCCAGTGATTTGTGGGGGAAGTGGACCAGTGTGTGTAATGGAGTGACTGATAGAAAAACAGAGGACCCCAAACTCACCAAAAGCTCAAACTGCACTGGGTCATTCTGTTCCCTGTGGAAGTCCATGACCTCTGGCTGAGAAAAGATCTTCTCACTCTCCCTATCTTCTCAGACCAGCTCAGTCATGCAATCTGAAGCAGGCATCAACTAGTAAAAGAGCTTCAGCTGCATTGAGGGAAGTAACTTAATGACTTGCATTACCAAAGCAAATCAGGCTCCCTGCTATCTGCAATGACCTCACACTTACATTCTAGCCAAAGCATTTTGGAAACTAGGAGCTTTGTGAAAAGGAGGGCAAGGTAGTGGTGGCCTAGGGAAAAGCTTATGTACTATAGCTGGAGTTGTTTCCCTGAACTCTACTTGTCTGGGCTAATAATAATAATAATAATAATAATAATAAAAGTGATAATGAAGACAGGTGCAACTTTTCAAGCCTCTACTATGGGCCAGGTACTAGGCTAGATGTTTTAAATTTACTACTTCACTTTTCTGCACAAAAACCTAGTGAGGAAAGCATCGATATCTTCATTTTAGAAATAAGGGAAAAGAGAGGTGAAGTGGCCCAGAATTCACATCTAACAAGAGTCAGATCCAGGATATAAACCAAAGGCTGTGAGATGCCAAAGTCTATGCCTAAATGTCAGCCAAACATTTATTTTAGCTCACCCTGACCCCAGGTTCTTTCTCAAGGACCCTTCAGATCTTTTGTTACTTATTAAAAATCCCTAATTACACAAGACATGCCTAAAATCATCCACATTGGCATTTGAGTCATTTATAAGTTTTTAAACTTTTAAGAAGTGACTGTAGATATTATTTGTGTCCAAACCTCTGCCCTACACATGGTTTCCAAAAGGTCCAGTCTGTTTTTAAATGCATTCAATGAGGGTGAATTTACTACTTATGCCATCTTGCCAATACACAGGGTGTGATGAATAAGAAGAAGGGAACTAATGTTTTGGCACTTACTGAAGTGTCATGCCCTTTAATTAAGATGCCTTATTTCATCCTCATAATAACTGTGAGGAGAGCATTCTACAATGAGTAAGAACTTGAGAATCAGAGAGGTTATTACTCACCTGAGATAAGGGCGAAGCCAGAATTAAAAGCTAACTTTGTTCTAATTGCAGTGGTCCTTGTATTTAGCCTCTCCTACATAAAGTACAAAAGCTCTTGAAGTCAGCAAGTCTCTCAAGATTCCCCAGGTCCCTGATCTGACAGGGATGGTAAATTTAAATATGTAAATGTGAGGTAACTTCAGTGAATAAAGTAGGTTAGTGGTGCTTGAGAAAACTTGGAAAACTCATGCTCCATCTTGAGGAGCAGCTGCTTTTCAGCTCCAGCTGGTCATTGCCTGGAAGGAATGACAGTCCAGCATTGCTAGATTTTCATTCCCAAAGGTGAAAATCTGAATTTGCATGTGAAATGTTGGCAAGTAATTTTATACACACACACACACACACACACAGAGGCACACTGCATCAGCTAAACAAAACTCATCAGGTCCGATTTGATAACTTTCAATTAGGCTGAAACCACTCTACGATAAACTTTCCCTTTACTAAACTGTAATGTCATCATTGGTGTTGTGTTTTGTGGTAGTACAGAAAAACATCCGTTTTTTTTCCAGGACAGTCTTTAGGATATATTGAGACAATAGTTATGTCCTCTTCTTCCTGCCGCCCTTACCATATTTATCCAAGCACCTCATTTCCTCCATGCTTTACAAGATGCAATGCCCCACGAATACTGGAGTTAAAGACCACATTGAAAATACTAGAATTTAGCAGAACAAGATAATCATCTCTTTTATTCTGAATCCCATATTTATTTTAATGCAATTTATCATCCATCAGTTGTTCTGGACAATCACTTAATATTATATATTCAGAATCACTTAATAAAGAACATCTTCTTTGTAACACACTCTAAGCTCTGTGTTTTGCAGATCTTGTACAGAGATATCCAAGAAACAACCTTTGCCCTAAAGAAGTATGTTAGTAGGCTATATCAGATATGCATACAAGTAATTATATTTCAAGGAATCAAGTACCATACAGATAAAGAAAGAATAAAGGGACAAACTTAAAAGATATTAATAAGCATTGATACTTCACTTGTACCTAATATCCATCAACTCATCTGATCGCCCCTCAAAATCTTCTAATCTAGAGAATTCTAGTCCTGGTTTACAAATGACGAAACTGAAACCAATATTCTTTCAACCATATAATGTCAGAGAGATAACTTCCCCTTGGGTTAGGGAATGAGAAAATTCATCATGAAAGAGGCTGTATTTGAACTAAGCTTAGAAAGCTGATAGGGTTGAAATTGGGACAGAATTCAAGGCTAAATGGATAACAGGGAAAATAACAAATTTGAGGAAAAATTAATAAGGATGATTTAAAGTGATAGTGACTAGATTCGTTTGGCTAGACTTTAAGAATTTTGCACAGGAATTGTAGGAATTCACGCTGGAAAAATAAGCCAGATCATGAAGAGACATGAACACCAGATTAAAAGAATTTGGACTTTAACCTATAAGCAAATGGAAAGGAGCTTTTATTCCCATTTTTGTGGTGCTGGGGCTCAAATCCAGAGCCTTGTGCATGCTAGGCAAGTGCTCTACCACTGAGCTACACCCCCAGCACAAGGAGCTGAAATTTTAATCATGCATTACATAACTGCTCAGCAAGGCTTCCTCTGTGCCAAACACTGAAAATAGTGAAATAAATCAGACAGGGCTCCAAGCCTGTCTAATGGCTGTTTAAAGCAGGATACTGACAGGACTGGAAGGACACTTTGGAAAGGTCTGGTGGCATGAATATTATATGATATAGGGAGCAGCAGAGAGAGCTGGGGAGAGGAGACATGAGGTCACTGCACTAATCCAGGTAGGAAGTGATAAGAATCTGAGCTTCAATAGAGGCAATGACAGAATATTTTGGGAAACAACACATCCCTCCACCTCCTAATTCCCAAAGTTTCACCTTGTCTTTACTCAGACACTCCGAGGTCATGTCTGATGGGGAAATCTGAGCCTAAGGGTGAGATGGTAAGGGTAAGATGTCCTCAGAGAAGAGTCCACACATTCAATCCATAACTGACCTGGCATATTTTGAGTCAATCCAGCACCTCACCAAGACCCAGTAAATGTCCAAAGCAAACAACATGCCATCTGAAAATAAGAGCATGGTCAAGATTTTTGGTCTATTATTAGATAAGTAAAATATCTCAGTTTAACTTGTTTTTTTAATTTAAAAGGCTGATCAAACAGATTTCAGATGAACAAGTGGAAACTCCCACAGCCTACACACTTGCTAACCTTGGTTTTTAAACAAAGATTAAAGGGAAGGAGGGGTGAGCTGAGTAAACAGACATAAAACATGATTTGGAATCCTTTCGGCCACCAAACATCAAACATGAAATGTTTCCATCTTTACGCTCAACTTGCAAGTTTACATGATCTCCTCATCTAATTTGAGGTTAGAGGATGGTTCAGAGAAGTGTCCCAATAACACAAGTTTGCAAATATGCTTTTGCTCAGGCACTAGCAATTTTAAAAAGAAATGTATAAGCTGTTACCATTTATGTAAGCAGCAAGAGTATACCTATTTCAAAAGAAAACCTGTGTAGATGCAGTCTTTGACAGTAGTCATACTTTTGTAGTAGCCTGCTTTCATTTCCACAGTAACAAAAATGTTATCTGACATCAACATTCATGACTTCCTATGGAATCCTGCATTCACAACACATTTGGGCCTAGAGCAATGAAAGAAGCATCTTGCTACTAACTTGGAAGTTCCCCTTCTTACTGTACATCAAATATGCTTACCTTCTTTACAGACATTTATTTCCTTTTGCCAATCTCTAGAAGGAAATGGACTCCGTTTATACTCCCAAATCTTTGCACAAAATTATTGATGGCAAGTAAATTTTTTAAAGGTAATAGGCTGAAGAATGGAGGGATTCAGAGTGATACAGTGAAAAGAGGTCTGGCTAGCTGGAGTCTTTCATTCAAGCTCTGATACTGCTACTTACTCATCATATGATCTTGGATAAGTATCCTCCTCTCTAAGCACCCTTCCAAGAAGTTGTGTATGTTAAGAAGGAGAGTTGCTCATCCTTTGAAGTTTAGGCAAGTGTTTTTACATTTTGAAAACTTTCTGCAGGATGAGTAGCACCCCTTTTGCTAAACAAAGTGGAAAAGAGCTTAAGTTGAGGAACTAGACTGTCTAGATTCTTTTTTAAATACCTTTATTTTATTTATTTATTTTTATGTGGTGCTGAGGATTGAACACAGTGCCTAACACATGCTAGGCAAGTGCTCTGCCACTGAGCCACAACCCCAGCCCCAGACTGCTTAGATTCTAATACAAGCTCTTTCACTTACTTGTTTTATAATCATGGGTTAATTATTTATTTGCTGTGTGCCTGTTTCTTCATCTGTAATGTGGGAATGATAAAAGTACCTTCCTACTGGAAATATTCTGAGGATCAAATTAATCAACACGTGTAAAGTAAAAAACACAACCAGTTTCAAAAACTATTTTCTTTTTCTTACCTTAATAATTCTATTTAAGCAGAAATTGAACTGCCCAGGATTGTAGTGTGCTTTGAATTTTCAACCACCTTTGGATCCTGTTTTCTAATCCCTATAATAGATATTGACTTCTTACTACCACTTTCTGTCCTTCACCCGCCTTTGAACTTCAGACTACTCAACTCTTCAGTAAGGAGCACTGGAGTATAAGGACAGTATATAATGAAGTAACCTCAGTCACTAGTCTTTTGGGATGGCAAAGGTCAATGGCTGGGTAATCTGAGAAGCTGCTGGTATAGGACAGTGTTCAGAACCTCGCGGTTAGAAGCTAGACTTCCTGGGGATGCGCATAGGTTCTGCTACTTCCAAGCTGTGTGAAACTTTGGCAAGTTACTTAATCTCTCTAGACCTATTTCTCAAGTTCAATGTGAGAACTAAATAAATATTCAAGGATTTCACTTCATTTCTGTTCAGGTTGCCTAATAGGTTTGAGCTTTGATCAAAGCTCAGAGTTTTTCCAAGACTAAATTAATTAGTACATGGTTCAGTAAAAACATAATAATAATGATACATTGGTGTGGTCAGGGGTAGCAGCCAATTCATGTGGTTTTCCGATTTTTGATTCACTAAAACAATAAGTGCTATCACTGTAACTGCTCTTATAATTCTTTGTTATGAACATGGAATTACTTTTCCAATATAAATTTTCTAACAAAGTAACATAGAGCTAACCTTCAAAAGAGGTTCTGACTAGGCTTAGGCACTAGCTTGTTGTGTGACCTTGGCTAGGTCATTGTCTATCTCTGTGCCTCAGGTATTTCACATATAGAAAGAACTGGCTGGAAAAGGTGGTCTCCAAGATTCTATAAATTCTAATATTCTCTAATATCAGGCCATTTCTATTCAGGCTCCCAATAGGAACCAGCTTTGATCAAAGTTCACAGTTTTTCAGCATTAAATTATTTTGATACACGGTTAAGTAAAAACACAATAATAATGACAATTTGGTGTGATTGGGGGTAGCAGCCAATTAGTGTAGTTTGCCAGTTCTTGATTAATTATTTAGTTCAATTACCTGTTTTAAGGTTTTGGCCAAGATGAAAAGGGAGATCACTCTACCAAATGAGGCCTCAGAAAAACAAGAAAAGAGCCACTGTGTTGGAATCCAAAAGTACTTAGTTTGTGTTCTAGTTCTATTACCATCTTGTTGTTTCACCTGGGATAGGTCCTTGCCATTCTCTAAGTCTCTAATAAAGTCTACATCTCTAATAAAAGGGGGAGGGGGACAGAGCACAGACACCATAGGTTGTCTGCAAAGATTCCTTTTAATGTTGAAAAACATGAAAGTTGAGGGCACGCATGAAACTAAACTGACAAGAAGCCATCAAGTTGTTCATCAGATAATTCAAACTTTGCATGTGTCCAAAATGAAACTCTTGATTCCTACCCCACCCCATGTATCTGCTCCATAAATATTCACCATTTCATAAATGGCAATCTCATTTTTCCAATCACTCAGACGAAAAATTTGGCAATTACCCTTGTCTCCTTTCTTTTCTACACAATAAATATTCAGTCTATTGGTAAATGCTATTGACTCTACCATCAAAATACATCCAAAACCAAATCATTACCTATCTCCTCTACTAACTTAGCCTGAGCCACCATCATCTCCTACTTGGATCACTGCAGTAGCTTCACTCCCCTGCTTGCCCTTTGCCCCCACAGGCTCTCCTCTACACATATGCTAAGTAAACAAACAAATGCTTAATATATGAGAGCAACAGATGTTATGAAGAAGGATCTTGTTAAAGTATGTCAAATCCATGTTAATTTGCTCAAAATCTCAGAGTAAAATCCAAAGTCCTAAGGAAAACCAATGATATCCTACTTCATTCTGTGTCATGTTCTATCACTCCCCACTGACTATAACCCAGGTTTTTTGGGCCTCTCACTGCCCCCTTTCACATCAATTGTGCTCCTGCCTCTGGGCCTTTGTGCCTACAATATTCTAACCCAAGATAGCTAACCCAACATGGCTGACTTTTTCACTTCCTTCAGGTCTCTGTTCAAATATGGCCATCTCAGTAAGGCTTTCTCTGACCAACAATTATAAAATATTCCCTCTACCATTCAACATCTACTTCCTGCCCTCTGCTAAATTATTCCTAATGACACTTATCATCATCTGATACCTTCTCCATGTCTCCACTCACTAAACCCTTTGCTCCATGAAGGGAATTGTTGTCTGCTTTTTCATTTCTATATCACCAATGCTGAGTGGAGAACTTGGCATATAGTTGATGTTCAATGAATATTTTTGAATAAATACAGTCTGAAAAGTAAAATAGCAAGGTTATTGGACCTAGAACTTCCAGACAACCTAACCCATCAATCTGACTGGTAGATTAAAGATCTAAAAGTCTTAAGAGTTTCACAAGTTTCTGTTATTGATACCAGATATATTCCATTGCTTCTCTGAATATCATCTTTCTTATCCATGAAGTAAAAATTATTGTGGAATAAGCACTAAAACATGATTAGAGGAAGAGCCAAGACTGAAATCCCAGATCTGTCACTTTGAAGCTGTTTAAATGTTGGCATGTTGCCTAACCTTGATAAACATATTTACAATAGGAATTCCAGTTATATAATAGTATTATATTACTCTAAACTCTGGCCATTTCTACAGGGCAGAAATAAGAATGAAATTGAACAAACGAATATGAAAATGTTTTGTAAATTGCAACATGATACTGGAATATAGTCAATGTAACTGCTCCTTGATCTATGTGCAGAAAACAGTATCAAGGGGTCAAACAGTATTACCAAAAATGCTTGAAACTCTTGGAAAGAACATCTAAGTGAAATATTAAGTATCACAGTAGCTTATTTATTGTCAAGTGCTAGGGGGTTCTGGTTCAAAGTATACTGTGATAGAGCCTTAGCTGTATGTTGAAACCACCAAAGGAGGGTGACCACACCCAGGGAAGTCTTGCCATGGTACACTTGCAGTCCCCCCAGTGGCCACATAGTGGGACCACATATCACAAGCCAGGAACCTACTCAACCTGTAAGAGAATATAGCCCAAGATTAAGGGGTGGGCCATTCCAAAAGCTACATCATTTAATTCAGCAAAGCCCTTATATTAAAAAGATTCTCATGTGTCCCTTACTCCTTGAACTGTTCGATTTGTGACTATCACTTCCCTCCCTTAACCAACATTTTAAAAATCCATTTATTTAGAGCTTCAAAGGAAGCCACCAAATTTAATGGAAACCTTACAAGCAGAAGAATAACTCTCCATATGTCCACAACACGGGGCATCTTCATTGGTGCTCATGCAAAACTTAAAACTCACTAGTCACCTGCAGATTTGGTTCATTACTCATATTATCACAGATTTATCCAATCAAAGACATCAAAACATATTCTTAGCAATTGCAATTACAGAGTGAAGACAATGAGGAATAAACTAATAATTAACTTGACTGGAGTAAGCACTGTTGAATAAGAGAAATAGATTTCAACCCTGCTCTAGTTCACTCATCTTTCCAGAGATATAATGACCTGTTGCTTGAAATATTCACCAAGACCTCAAGATAGATTTATTGCTTGAGTTCAGTCATGTACCCACCTATGTCCATAAAGGATTAGAGGCAGCCACAAGTAATACATGTTTTTGACTACTTTGATCTATATTGATCCATTTCTTTGTTGAATGCCTACATTAAAAAAAATAAAGAAAAACTAGCATCTCTTCATACTGGCATCATGGTGCTGCCTTTCTATTCCTTTTCTTTCCTACTTTTTATTATTGCTCCTGCAAAGCAGCAACCTCAACATATTCTCTCAACTGCATTGCCTTTCCCTAACATGCCTCCTTCTAATAGATGTTAAGCATACAGCAGGTGCTTAATGAAAAGTGTTTGACTGATGGATATTTTAAATATCACTTTAGTTGGGTAATCTCTAAAGCTAGCTATGAGGTCAAATAGGAATGTTTTGCTGGGTAGCTTGCAGTTCACTTCTCATTATCAGAGCACTACAGCTATAGCTGATTACCTATGACTCTTAGTCTAGAGTATTAATAAGGACAAAGTTCAGCCCCTGTAGAGAAGAACTTTATTTCTGCTTCATGGCTATGCTGTGTATTCCTGAAAAGAAGCCTAAATCGTATGACAGTAAATCAATCATCTATCCATACAGAAATACACACCAGAAGGAGTGGTGACATTTACTTTATTCAAAGGACAACATATAAAAACATAAAATTATGATTTCAGCTGCTTACACAAACCTAACCATAAGCCAAATATAACTAGTGATTTCTGTGGTCTACTTTATCTTTGTTATTTCTTCATTTTATTTTTCTACATAGAAATAATAATTACTCCTCACTTCCTTGCTAATAGTTCCCAAATTCAAATCTAAAAAAAAGATTATTTGCAGTACAAACCTAATTAGGCTTCATTCCTGCTGTTTTCCATAGAGTTAAAAATGCAGAAACATTGTCTTCTTCATCCAGGAAGGAGATGATATTACCAGATCCAATTCACACCTGAGTAAAACTGAGACAAGTGTCTCTGTACAGCATTCATAACGGATGAAATGTAGTATACTTTGACTTTCAGGGCAGTAGTTTCAGAGGTATTCACAACTCAGGTAATTTCAACAAGGTTGCAGGATATAAGATCAGTATTTTAAAGTTAAAATTATACACATTGGCAATGGACAATAGTCCAAGAAAATCAAGAAAATAATTTCATTCATAATGGTATAAAATACCTGGGAGTAACTTTAATAAATGAAGTGCAAAACTTATGTTCTAAAAGTATAAAACATTTTAGAAAAAAAGTAAAGAATACCTAAATAAAGAGAAAGACATCCCATAATCAAGTACCAGAGTACAACACTGTTAAAATACAATACTGCCCAAAGTGATCTACAGATCCAGTAGAATCCCTATCAGAATCCCAGTCAACATCTTTGTAGAAATTGACAGGCTGATTTCAATTCATATGAAAATTCAAGGGATCTACAAGAGTCAAAACCATTTTGAAAAAGAAAAACAAAGTTGGAGGATTCATATTTCCTTATTTAAAACCTTACTAAAACCTGCAGTAATCAAGACATTGTAGTATTGACATAAAGTCAGGCATGCAGATTAATGGGATATAGTTAAGAGTTCAGAAATAAACCCTCACATTTATGTTCAACTGCTTTTACACAACGGATGCTGAGATATGGGGAAACATAAACAAATGATGGTGCCATGTCTGAATATCCACATGCAAAAGAATGAAGTTGGACGTCTACTGTGCATCACATAAAAACATTAAATCTAAATTGATCAAGGACCTAAAACAGTTAAAATTACAAAACTCTTAGAAGGAAACATAAGTATAAATCCTTGTGACTTTGATTAGACAAGGCCTTCTTAGAGATAAAATAAAATCACAGGCAAAAAATAAACTTAAAACTGTGTGCCTCAATGAATACCCTCAAGAAAATGAAAAGACAACCTACAACATGTAAGAAAACATTCACAAATCATTATCTCTTAAAGGACTTGCACCAAGAATATATATGTGTGTACACACACACACACACACACACACACACAATTAAACTCAACTAAATGATAAAATAGACAACCCATGTAAAACTAAACAAAATATATGAAAGGATAGTTTTGCCATGGCAGGTATACAAACAGCCAATAAGTACATGAAAAGATACTGAACATGATTATCATTATGGAAATGCAAATCAAAACTAAATGAGATACCACTGCACACCCATTAGGATAGATATACTAAAGAGATAATAGCAAATATTGGCAAGATGTGGAGAAAATGGGACCCTTATTGCTGGTGGGTTTCTAAAATGGTGCAGCAACTTTTGAGAACGGCTTGGCAGATTCTCAAAAAGTTACAGGCAGAAGTACAATACGACCTATAAATTTCACTTCTGGGTAATACCCAAAATAACTAAAAACACATTTCTACAAAAATCTTGTATACTAATTTTTATGGAAGTTTAACGGTCAAAAGTTGGAATTGTACATCACCTAATATATATCAACTAATGAATAGACAAAATGTGGTATATAATGGAACATTATTGAGCTATAAAAAATAATGTAGTATTGATATGTGCTTAAACAAGTTTGAACCTTTAAAACATTATTCTATGTGAAAAAATGTGAGTCAGAAAAGACCTTATACTGCATGATTCCATTTACAGAGACAGAATGTAGATTAGTGGTAGCTCAGAATTGGGGACAGGTAAGGGGATGATTGTGAAATGGCACAGTATTTCTTTTGAGGGTGATTAAAACGTTCTAATATTTGGTAATGCACACATAACTCTGAGTATACTAAAACCCATCAAACTATATACTTTACATGGGTGAATTCTATGGATTGTGAATTATGTCTCAATACTACTAACAAATAAAGCTCAACACTTTAGGATCTTAATTGACAGCACTCTCCAGTGACCAGAATATCAATGCTACAAATTTTTCAAAATGAGCCACCATCAACCCTGATGTGGCCTGCAGGTTGTCAGATCAGCAGTAATCTGTTTGAGAGAGAAGGGGTGGTATCACTCATGAGTGTACAAGCAATAAATTGTCAGCTATCATCTCTCTGCTGCCGTCACTGAGTATAGCCCTTACTTAGTAACAATTTAAAGCATTAGAGTCATGTGGGAAGCTTCCAGAAGAAAAATGATAAAATTTTTGCTCCATAGAGGTTTCCCTACATGATAAACAAATATCATAGAAAATGCAACTATTTCTG
Source organism: Glaucomys volans (assembly GCA_020662805.1). Classification (NCBI taxonomy): domain Eukaryota; kingdom Metazoa; phylum Chordata; class Mammalia; order Rodentia; family Sciuridae; genus Glaucomys; species Glaucomys volans. Next base: position 194,946 of record JAJEJO010047449.1, read on the forward strand.
TTCCCCCAACAATCAAAGGGGTGATTGCTAAGCACCTTCGTGGTTTACTCAAACTTACATAAATGTTAGTGAATAAACTGGAAAATGCTGGGTCTTTCCTTGAAGAGGATACTACATAACTTTAGGATTTCATTATTTTTCCCTATGCTGAAGGGTAACCAATGCTGGTTACTACACATAACTTTACAAGTAATTTTTTTTAAAGTAAGCTTTGTATTTAGAATGAGGATAACTTCCTCTGAATTAATATCCCAGAACTCAGTGGAATGTTGGTAGGGAGGAAGTCTGGAGTAGAATAATTTATTTAAGATTTTCCCATTGTTTTCAAATGATTCATTTACACATAGCCTGAGCAGATTAGCTCAGCTGGATACTTCCAGTGAGCACCCTCACCTGCAGTTTATGTGCATTGCTCGAGTCCGATACAGACAGAAAGGGAAAGAGTCCAGTTATTCTCAGAGTCCAAGATAAGGCTATCAATAGGGCCAGTAGATGGAAAGGGACAGAGATCAAGAGAGAGACTAAGACGGCAGCCAGCAAAATACTTCATTAAATCTCCAAGTCCTCTAGCCATCTAGTTTAGCTCCATCAGCAACTACTGAATCAGGTTCTAACCTCAAGGTAAAAAGCCCAGCTATTCATTTTGCAATCAGCTCATGTCATTTACTCTTAAGAGAAAGGTGCTGGGGTTGATCTGATCTGTTACTCTTCAGATTTTTTAAAAAGAAATTCTTTAGTAGCATGCCACAGGTGTAATGAGAAAAATATCCTGAGAAGTAGAAAGAAGAGTCTATATTTCAATGTCAAAAGCATGAAAGGAGTGGAATAAAATAAAATCGGGGATAGGCAGTACTTGAGGAAGCTGCAGACAAAGAGAAAATGGTGGAGATAGGGGACAGAGAAAGATTTCCTTTTTCCCTCTCAACCAACATCATGAAACTTGATTTTTTTTTATTTTTCAGACTTATGATTTCAGCTTTGACTGTAAAATAAGCCCCTTCCTCTGCCATAACCAGCCTGCATTCTGTTCCCTGATTGAACAGAGTTCGGAATGAAACTGGTGGTGTTGATATCACCATTGTTAATAACAATAACAGTAATAATAATAAAATTGTTCACATTCAACTCACATAATCCCACCAAGATTGGCCACTATACATGTACAAGTCAGGAGACCAAGGAATTCTGTTTTAAAAGCTACATCAGATGAGAAAATTAGTATTAATGAAGAAAATTAAATATGCCAGCAAATTCAATATATTATTTCAAAGTTTACAGCTAAAAAGTGGAAGTTTGATAAGGTAAAACCAGTGCTGGCAAGAAGCACCCCAAAGTGACACTGCAATTGGAAGGCTGCATGCTTCTTTGAAGACATCCCCCACTGATGTTAATCTTTGGCTGTGCTGAGAGAGATAGTCTGTGGACCCTAACCCTAACCCTTCTTTGGTTATATCTGTAGAATATTTACAAATAGGGTGCACTCAGTGTGGCTATTTGGGCCTCAGGTTCTGATTACTGGGAGCTAGACATCGGAAACAGAGGCCCAAATAGCAAAATTTAGCTTTAAAAAACAGATAGATGACTTATTATAAGATAAACATTTAAAAATGCTTGGTAATTGGGGAGGGGTGTAGAAATGAAAGGGGGAATTAATAAAATTCCATATTTTGAAAAAAAAGTAATAAATAAAGGCAGGACTTTCCATTCTCAAAGCACTACTAGAATTATTACCTATTATGGAGACTGGAATGCACAACAACGAAGAGAAAAATTAAAATATTATTTTTGCGTTCTGGATAATTTCTCTGAATCCCAACTCTACATAGGCTCCCTTGGGCCTCAACTCCCAAGAACAAATGTTTGCCATATTATTGTGCTTTTTGCTGAGATATAAAGGGGCCTACTTCCGTCAAGTGGACCAGTGTTCAGCTAAAAATGCTGTAGTCTTGTTTGATCTCTGAGAGAATACAGATCCATAAAGTGTCATCCAGGTTGCAAGCAAGCTCCATCACTTTTTATTATTCCTTCTGTTCACAAACCACATTCTAAGTTAAGTAAAAATAAGATCATTGCTGTCTTCTGACCTTCTCTCAGCAGAAACATTGTTGATATATAAGAACATAGAGTTATTGCAGAAGTAACTAAAGTTTTAAAAAACCTTCCACTCAACCAACTAATGTACATGGCCACACACACACACACACACACACTTAGAAAAAAAGAAGGAATCTATCAGGTTATTGGAAGCATTCTAGAATTTTGAGATTTCAAAACTCAAATTTAGAACATAAGGCATACAATACAGAGCGAAGAAACTGACTTTGGCTTTTAAAGTCCCTTGCATTTCACCAAACTCTGCTTTTAAAAAGTAAGGGAAAGAAAGAGAAAGTAAGAAACCATTTCAACTTTTATAAAGGGATTCTGATTAAATTGTTTAATTTTCAAAAAAGTAACTTAAGGATTTTCTGTATCCTAGAAATGGAAATTATTTTTCAACTCACACTACAGGAACGTAAGTTTTCCCTTTTACTCGACTCCTTATAGTCAGTGCAGCAATTAAATCCAGGAAAGACTAAATAATTTTAAAAATTTCTTTAGGTTCTACTAAATTATTAATAACTGTGCTCATTAATTTGAACAGTGTCAAGAAGGCATTAAGGTATGATTATCTTCCTAGTAGAGAAGTTTCTCCATTAAGATTTGTGATAAAATCACAAAGCTTATGGTACACCTGATGGGAAGAACTTTCTGCTCTGTAGCCGTTTACTGAAAATTTAGGATCTATTTTCAAAGACACATAGCCCTAAACAAATATGTAGACCTATTAGTTTTCTCCCTGTTAAGTGGATATCAACATACCTCTCTTCCAACAGGGGAGAGTTATACAGAATATGGAAGGTTTCACCGACTAGATTTACCATCACAGTAGTCAAGAAGCATCTTAGACAATTTCCCCCTGGAAAAAAATTACAGTTGAAAAGGGACTCTGTTCTCTAATGACAGACCCCAAAAATAACCCTACCAAGTAAATCTGTTCTCATAAAATGAAAAAGACCTTTTATCCCACAGCATAACCCATCTCAAAAATAAACACTGTAAATTATCTAGAAAATACTTTGACGAACGCTTTGAAAATCCTGTAAGCCAAACTTTAAAAACCTTATAAGATGTGAAGCCTGATAAGAAGCTGTTTCTTCAACAATCCAGAAAATAAAATTTTATGAAATCCTAACTTCCTTTTTCTCTCTTTTGACCCTGTGCTATCAACCTTCTAAGAATAGAACTATCAATAAAGGAAGACAAATTGTTAGATTTAAGTCACCGAACAAATATGCTGTGTCTGACCAAAAAATCTGGAGAAGTCACAGATACAAGAAAATAGCTATAGAAACATAAAATAAAACAGAAGCCCAAGGTGCCTTCAGCACCTGAGGGATCTGAGAAATTAATTCCCCAATCAATTCTTCCTCTCTCACCAGATAAACAAATATTTTAACTTACTCCCTGAGGGAGGCGAAAAAAAGATCTCCAACATGGTCTTGAAGAAGCTCAAAACTGCAGTGAAGAAAATATTTTAGTAAACAAGATGAAATTGCCTGCCACTTTTCTCATGTCCTAATTAAAACTCAGCCAAGTTTATGGATCACAGGTCACTTAACAGTTCTTACTCCGTTTGTTAGCAAACTCATGTTTTAAAATGCAAGCACATTCTTGAAATGAAGTACTATAATAAAGAGCCTTACTCCTCCCTCCCCAGTACAGATTTTTGAGCACACTGGAATAGCAGGAAATGCTTTTCAAATTTTTCCCCAACACTCTTACAATTTTCCCCAAGACTTTTACAAGTCAGACTCAAACCTGTTAAAATTGTTCATTAAAAGAACATTCATCTCTTTATACATCTGAAGCAGACCTGACCGTAGGGGTCTGTGGATCTGTTATAATCCACAGGGAGAATAAACACTTTACAAGAGACAACCAATCCAAGAAGTACGTACTTCCAACATAAGTCAACCAATGCTGAGAAACCTGTAAGGGCAAATCTTGCCCAGGCTTTACCAAGAAAGTTGCCCTTCTACCCGCTCCAAACGTTCCTGGTTGAATTCTCTCCGCTGACCTCCCAACCCTGGAACACATCCCCAGTTGCTTCCAGGGAAGGGAACCTCACTTCTTCACACATAGTGTGAAGCACCCAGAGGCTACTTTCTTTCCCTAACACGGAATTCCGTCTTATCCTTTTGGAGGAGGCGGGCTGGCAAACACTTGGTTCAGTGGTTTTACTTCTATTTTGTTGAGACCGGCCATGTGCAGGCTGGAAGATGAACACTGGCAGTCCTCAAGAGGAAAAAAATGTTGTCTTTTTGATGGAGGTTACAGGAATTTGAAAAGGAGGTAAAAGGGAGTGGAGGGCTTAAGGGCTTTATTTCTGAAAGTGACCACTATAATCGGATTTTAATTTAAAGCCTGTGGGACCTTGAGTACCAGATGGTATTGAAGATTTTAGGTGGCCAGGGGAGTTGTCCAGGAATATGAAAGGGCTTGAACCACCACCTAACGTGCACAGCATGTATTCGGACGCTCAGGTCAGAACTTTGGCGGGCCGAGAGTCCCTGGGAGGGCTACAGATTTAAGGCAGCCCTTCCTAAGGAACCAGGCTGAGTTCTGCCAGGGTTAGTAGAAATGCTTGCGTGGGAAGGAGTAGCTACCTGTCTTAGAACGCACAGCGAATCTGTGTCCTGGGCCGAGAAAGGTGACGTTTCTGGGAGGAGAAACTTACCGCATGTCCCCATAAGGTCCGGAGTAGCTCTCCATCCAGGGTCCCATCTCGCTTTTGACACAGCTGGGACTGGGATAGGGCACTCTGCTCACCACGCCGCCAGGGTACCATACATCGGGTGCAGGAAAGTCGCTTTCCTGTCCCGCCAGACCCTGAGGTGGCCGAGTGTAGCCATAGGGGGCTACAGCCCCTGCGTCGCCTGCACTGCCGCCGCCACCTGCGCCGCATGGTCCATACAACTGGCCTTCTTCGGCTGCGAATAGAGTGTGCCAGGAAGAGGAGGAGGCTGCCGAGGGCGATCCGGAGCTGGGTCCCGCGGCACCTCCGCCATGCAAGTTTCCCAGGTCCCCATAGCGGCACTGTGCCGCGGCTGCTGCCCAGGCGCTGCTGTAGTCTAGCGGGTTCTCCAGCTTGATGCGGGCATGAGGATGGGGAGGCGGCGGAGGGGGCGGCGGCCCAGCCAGGGCCAGCGGAAAGTTGTAGTAGTCGCGACTCTGGTACGCTGCTGCTTCGTCCAATGCTCCGGACTTATAGAGAGACAGGGTGGACGGCAGCTCAAGTGTCCCTGAGCTCCCTGCTTCGCTGCTGCCAGAGCAGCCCAGGCCCTCACCGTCCAGCCCTTTGGCGTAAGGTCCCTTGAAAGAGGAATACTCAGCAATCTCTTCAGTGCCCTTTCCTGGGCCGTCGTCCAGCAGAGAACCTTTGCATTCGGCCAGCGGGGCACAGGGAGTGCTACGCACGGCGGGCGGACCTCCCAGGAGCGGCGCGTACATGCAATCTCCCCGAAGCTGTTCCCCTGGACTCAGATGCTCCAACGCCTCCACACCCAAGCCCATGGACACCGACACTGCCTTACACAATTCCTTTGCGCTGTCAGATATGGTCGAGTTGCCCACTAGGTAACTGTCCTTAGAGGAGGCTGGAGCCCCAGCGGCCTCTCTCGCTCTTCCGCTGCTACCATCGGATACCACCTCCTGCTGCTGCTGTTGCTGTTGCTGAAGGAGTTGCATGGTGCCGGCCTCGCTTAGGATGTCTTTAAGATCGGCAGAGCAGCTGCTTAAGCCCGGGAAAGTGGGGCCCAGCAGGGACAGCGTGGATGGGGCAGCTGAGTCATCCTCGTCTGGAGGTGCTGGCGGCGGCTGCGGCAGCCCCTTGCCGGCGGCGGTGGTGGATCCGGGCTCTGAGAGGCAGCCGCTCTCTGGGTGGCCCTCGGAGGCTGACTGCTGTTGTGAAGGCTGCTGTTCCTCGTCCAGGGCCAGGTAGCCTGTGGGGCCTCTGATGTGGGCTTGGGGAGAACCATTCTCACCCTGTTGCTGCTGCCGGGGGCTGCTGTCCTGCTGCTGCTGCTGCAAACGGGCACCGGGAGGTGCTGTGCTCGAGGCCTCAGGGTGCCGGGGGCCCGGGTTCTGGATCACTTCGCGCACGCTCTGGAACAGATTCTGGAAAGCTCCTCGATACGTCTTGGACGGAGGCCGGGGGTAGACCCTCCCGAGCCCTAACTGAACCTCCATCCTTGAACTAAGCTGAATCTTCCACTTAATTCCCTTACCCTGTCTCCCTTGCTCCTCGGAAGAGTTCAACAGGCTGTGATGATGCGGTAGTGCTGCAGTTAGGTGTCCACCTGCGGAAAGCTCCAGGGAAGAAAACTTGCAGGAGCAAAAAACCAAACCAAACCAAACCAAACCAAACAAACAAAACAACAATAAAAATAAAAAGCGTTCTGACAGCCTCAAAGTCTCGTGTTGAAGAAGACACGCGCTGGACTCGATCTGCCCTGCTAAGCTTACAGTCTGTTCCTAAACACTTGAATGGCAGATTCAAAAGATGCTCAAATCTTGGGGGTTAGGGAGGTCCTCTGCTTTCCAAATTCAATGTCCAGTGAAGCAGGTGCAAATAAGAATCAGGTTATTTTCTTTTTGTTTTGTTTTGGCTTTGTTTGGTTTTGTTTTCAACTACTGAAGCCCTGTCATTTCATCTTTTGATCTCTGGCTCCGCACTCACGAGGGAGGGGGGGGGGTAGAGGAGGATTGTGGGGGAACCTAGGGGCCCTCCCTGTGTGCTGCCTAAGGAGTTCAGGTCCTGGCTGCAGTGCTGAAGCGCTCCCCAGTCGCCCGGATCCCAAGAGGCTTCTTTGCAACGTGCAGCTAGCTAGCTTGCTCTCAGCCAAAGGGAGTTACCTCTCTGCAAAGTGGCTGGCAGAGCTGGGCCGACGGGGTTGAAGGGGAGAGGGTTTGTGGGAGGGGGGGCAGACCAAGAGTAGCTGGCTGAGGCAGCTGCCCAAGAGGAGACCTGGGGTGGAGGGGGTGTGAAGGGGAGGAGGACAAAGGCAGCCGTCAGTCCTACCAGGCACTTTCCTCGTTTCCTCCGAGTCTCTAGCAGCTTTTAGAAACTTCGCCGAAGAGGAAAGGGCAGCTTCGGGGCGGCGGCTTCGAAGCCGCTGAGCTGCAACAGGCGTTGGCTGTCGCTGGAGCCGGGCTGGGGTGGCGCGGTGCGTCCCTTCTGCTCCTCTACCCTACTGGAGCGGCTAGCTCGGTCTTTTTTCCTCTGTCGCCTCGTCTGCCTCCAGGTTTGCTCCGGACCCTCCGTCTCTCCCAGCAGGCTGGCTCCCCGGGATCTCGGAGGGGGCGCTGGGAGGTGGAGAGCAAATGCAACAGTTTGCGAGTCGGTCCCGCCCCCGCCAGGCCGGCCTCCTAGCCTTCCCACCTCCTTTCTCCCTCCCCTCCCCTTTCCTTTTCTCCCCTCCCCTCACCGCAAGCTAGCGCCCGGTGGCTCTGGAGAAACAAGTGCTGGCACAGCTTGGGTGAGGGCAGGAGAAGCTTGCTCTAGCCCCGGAGGACCCCTGCTCCCGGAATACCTCTTGCTTTCCTCTTCTGGGGTTCAAGGCCAGAGCAAAAGCTTTAACCTGGAGCTTCGTTTTGAGGACAGGGCTCCGGGATCTTCTGAAGGCCAGCACTCACCAGATTTGAATCCCAAACCCAATACAAAATCAGAGGCTTTGGGGAGGTGGGGGAAAGGGGTGGCAGGAGCTTGCTGAAAAGAGTGTCTCCAACAAATTAAGGAGCCAGCTACAGCCAAGCCCGCTGTTACTTGCTGAAACCTTTGTGATTACCCCATAGGGGTAGTTTGGGCCTTGTGGCAGGGTGCCATTTGCTCTGGGAACCCTTGGCCCCAGGAACCAGAGGTCATTCCTGCACTCTTCTCTGCCCTCTTCCTGTGTAGAATTGCATCTGACCAGCACTTAGTACAGGATTAAAAAACAAACAAACAAACAAAAAACACCCAAACAGGCAAACATGCAAACACTAGAACTGCTTGTCATTTACACGTGAACCCTTGATTGTGTCCAGAACTTTGCAAATGATTCCTTGTATGCAGTCATTGGAGTTTCCAAGTTGTCTTTGCATGTTGTAAACTTTTGAACTGCACTATGCAAGAAATGGAACCTATATAGGGCTGCTTTCCTTCATTATTGGCAGCTAGAAATGGAGGGTGATGTGGGAACTGCAACTTTCCTTTGGGGAGGAGTTTCACAGCCCACTGTAAAGATGGAGACACAGATGGGAATGTAAAAATAGAGGAAATGAAAGTGAAGACCTATTAGGAATATTTCCTTATAGGAAGGCCTTTGGCTTCCCTAGCTTTTATATTCCTTAGACCACTGGATTTGAGCTGGGTCTCTGTCCCAGAAGACTCATGGAGATTTTGCCTGAGACTTGCACATTACAGGCTTCTAAAGAGAAAATAGGGGTTGCTGCTTTATTTTATGCATGGGGAAATATTATGGGCATATACTTACTTGACCAAAAGAGGTAACTGAAACCTGAAGGCAAAAATGAGTGGACATGATCAGTTCTGTTTCACATATGAACAAGTTGAAGCAAGGGCATAATTTGTTTTGAGTTTCACATTAGTAGAACCTGAGCCAGTCTTCTTCACCATTTTAGCTAGACTTATCAATCTCCTGGGCACTTGGTAAATGGCTATAAATAACATTCCAGAATCCTAAGGCCTGAGGACCCTTTCACCTGAGGAGGTAAAACATTATCCATTTAGATGTTAATAGCTATGGCCCTGCCTGGACATAGGCCAATCATACCCCTCTTTATAGGTGAGGAGTCTCACAAATCTTGTGGTAAAGAAGCAATCTTATAACTCATATGATGCCAAATTGTAACATATCTAATTACCATACCTTATTTTGATGGTAAACAGGAATACATAACTCAAATGCAGATACTTTTTAAACCTTATTTGAATGGTCATCACAACCTGAAACCCACCAAGCTTTTAAACTAGGGTTGCTCTAAGAGAATTTAGTCAGCTGGCAGGATGGGGATAAACTGAACATAGATCTCAGGACCAGAAGAACTACTTTTCTGCAGACTGACAATATGGTGAGGTGTTAATGGCAGTGAATGAACAATGCAAGATGATGGAAGGAAGTTAGAAAAAAAGATGCATGAAGAAATTGAGAGAAATATTTATCTTGTTACCCTTTGAATAAATGGCAGCTCAACCTAGGTCTGAAGAAGTCTAAAGTTTGTCTTGCCTCCACAGCTAAAAATTGACTTCAATTTCCTTATCAGACAATTGTAGCCAATACTACTTTATTTCAGAAGGCTGATGTGGCAATTTAAAGGGATCATGTGTAAAGAAAAAAATTGTAAATAGGAAAGCATTCTAAAAATCTGAAGGATCACTTTTCTAAAAAGTGGATCAAGCTATTAACAAGTGTTATCAGGAAAGTTGACTACTTTGAACATATTCAGGACATATGCATACTTTATTTGAAAGTTTGAACTCTGATCCATCATCTTTGATCTTATTTTCCTCCAATTGTTTTAAGAAGATAATTAGGCACATACTGAAGAATACTATATAAATTCAGTATTTATATCGGCTTTCTTCTTTCTCCTCTTCCCCCTCCTTTTGCATTTTTTAAACTGTAATAGAATTAGAAGTTCTGCCCGGTCAGTATAGTTGAGAGTAAATTCTGATACAGGTATCCTTTGCAACTTCAAGTGGACTTTGTTAATGGAATCTACCCTAGTTCCTTGCTCTTTAAAATACAATGAGCTGATCTTTGGAAAACTGTGAACATTTATTTCCTAAATATCTCACAAATATGCTAACCTCTTTTCATCTCTACTGCTGCCAAACTAGTTCAGGCATTGTTTATTCCTACCTGGAACACTGCAAGTTGTCTCTTTCCTTCCACTCTTATTTTAACACAATTGGTTCTGCACAGAGATTTTTGAAAAATAGCTTTTATTAAGGTATATTTGAAATGTAATAAATTACATACATTCAAAGCCATACAAATGACTGATGTAAAACCATATATATATATATACATATATAAGCAGTTTTATATAGAGATAGATAGATACACTCATGAAATCATCACATAATCAAGATGGTGAACATACAAATTACCTGAAAAGTTTCCTTTGTACTTCCTCTTACTTCTTCTCTCCACCTGTTCTATACTCCTCCCATCTTGGGCAACTAATGCTATGGATTACTTTCATTTTCCAGGATTTTATAGCAATGGAATCACAATACATACTTTTTGTCTTACATCTTGCACTGAGCACAATGTCTTTTATATCCATCGAAGCTGTTGTACATATTACTACTTAGTTCTTTTTACTTTATCGCCCAGTAGTATTCCATTGTATTGCTACATCACAGTTTTGCTTCTCCATTTTCTTACTGATAGACATTTGGGTTCTTTCCAGTTTCAGGGTATTACAAATAAAGCTGCTATGGATATTTATACAAAGTCTTCATATGGATAAACCCTTTCATTTCTCTTCGGTAAATAAATACTTATTTGTCACAGGGTAGGTGTATATCTACTTTTCTAAGAAACTGACAAATTGTTCTGTAATGGTTATACCATTTTACATTTCCACCACCTTATGAGAATTCGTGTTCTACACATCTTCACCAACACTTGGTATGATCAGTCTTTTTAATTTTCACATTCTAATCTAGATGGATAAATGTTTTCATTTAAGCGTTTTCCATGTGCTTATATTTCATTTGTACACTTTAAGAAGAAAAACCTGCTCGAATTTTTTGTCTATTTCAAAAATTAATTTGTATTTTATGAAGTTTTTGGTTTTTTATGTACTTGTCAAACAAATACTACATCAGAATTATGATTTGACAATATGTTTTCTGTCTGTAGTTTCATTGGTTTGACAGTGTCTCTTGAAGAGTAGACATTTTTAAATTCTGATGAAGTCCTGTGTGTCAATTTGTTCCCTTATAGATTGTGTTTTGGTATCAGATCTAAGAAATATTTTTCTAATCCAAGATCACAAATATTCTCATCTGTGTTTTCCTCTTGAAGTTGTACAATTTTCAATTGTATAATTAGGTTTATGATATATTTTGAGTTTTTTTTGTATATAGATATTGGACTTACTTTATATGATGTCCTACATTAGGCACTATTCATTAAAAAGACTACCCTTTCTCCACAAAAATTGCCTTTGGACCTTTTCAGTTGTCAATTATCAATAGATGTTTCCATATAGAATTCTTTTAGAAGATCACATCTAGTTCTGCTATCCCACTTCTTAAAACCTGACATGGGCTTTCCCTTGCTCCTGCTACAAAAGTTCAAAATTTTAACCATACCCTACATGACCTGGTCTCTCTCAGCCTTTCTGACCTCATCTTATACCACTTTTCCTCCTGCTTTCTGAGCTGAGTTCATACTTGCCTTTTTTTTATTCAGTTCCTTAAATGCCCCATATTCTTTCCTGCCTTTTTATATGCGAGTCCCTCAATCTGAAATGCTGATTCTTCCTTCTCCCTCATAATCTAATTAATGCCTATACATACTGCAGTTCCAGGAAGACTTCCTCGACCTCCTAAACTAGTTAAATTTCTCTCCCCCCAATGTGGTATTCTCTTTTAGAGAGCTTCTCATGGTCTTTTATCCTTACTGGCCATGTTTGTTTCTGTTCATCACTGAATCCTTGGGATTCAGCCTGGTGTGGTACATGTTCACTGCTTAATAAATTTATTTATTGAATAAATTAATGGATTTTATTTCCACCAAATTAAATTCTCTCTCCAAACTACAAGTTTTGTCTTGGGGGTTTGCAAAAAACTCTGTGATTTCAGCACGCTTAGGAATGTAATAAATTTTTTTTTCAACTGAATAGCAGAGAATTCCTTCAATTAACTATGTGAATGAATATCATTTGCCAGGCTCTGTGCTAGGCACTTGTGATCCACTGCTGAATAAAACACTGTGGACACTGCCTTTGAAGAGCTCATTCATAGTTCAGGAAGGAAAATGAAAAATCATTTAAATTATTACTTCTGAGCTGGGCTGGAGATGAATATCAGGATTTATGAATAACCCTCAAAGTTCTACCTTCTTCTGATTTGTGAACAGCTGCATTTCCTCTATTTAAAGGGTTATAAAGAATATATTCTCTTCTTTTTTTTTTTTGCCCCTTAATTTTTAAGTCCATTCTCATCTTATATCTCCAAGAACTCCATTCTTAACTTCTTCCCTGGTTATCCTCTTCCAGACTATCATCAGAAGAATTAGAATCAGTTCTTTCTTAAATGACATCTCTGATGTCATTGAACCTTGGCTCTATAAACTTTAATTACCTGAACCAGAGGTTTAAAACTCAAGTGCTGACTAAGTAACAAAAACCGAATGAAGAATGCCTGGTATTAGAGACACAGAAGGGTGTGATGGAGGCTGTGGCCAACTAGAGAGTAGATGCCCGATTTAAAGGGGAGTAGCCACCACTCAGCCCTAACTGTTTGTTGCCAGGGAGGAATGTGGCCTCAGTGTTCCAGATGTTCCATTATTTTCAAGAACAACAGCATTCCAGATTTTAATGTGAAGTCTCCTGATTTTTAAAAATGTTGGCTTCTAATTCAGATGGTTTAAAAGCAGCATGCAGGCCAATCCTCTGCAAGCCAAAAAAAAAAAAAAAAACATGTCTATGGACAAGAATCAGTTTGTGGACTGCCAATCCTCAGTCCTCTGGCCTACAGGTTCGAGTGCAAGTTCTACAGCCTTGCTTTTAAAGTCTATCCCAGTAAGGTCTTTATCTCTCTCAGTTGTCCCACCACTTTCTCCTGCCAACCACCCAGCCCTTCAACCTCTTCAAACTTCTTAGGATCCTTCTGAATATACCTTTCTCTTCAAGATCTGACTACCTTTGAGCCATGCTGTTCTCTTTTATTGAAATGTTACTCCTATCTTTCTCCATGACCAAATCCAACTTACCTTTCAAAACACAGCTCAAATATTGTCTTCTCTGAGAAGCTTTTCTGGATTTGTTAATCAAAGATAATTGATACAGCACCTTATTCTTATCTCTTTTAAAACAGTTATCACAATCAGATATGTATCCTAATTTCATAGCTACAGATCTTCCTCCCTCGCCAGACAGTATCCCCCTCTTTTATGCAATGCCATCATTAATTTTTTTGGTGGTTCAACACATATGGGAAGCTCCTGCTATGTGCCAGGCACTTAGCTAGGCACTGGAATTAAGAGGTCTAAATGTTCCATTTTATAAAAATATAGGTATGAAATGTTAGATGTAATCATATTACAAAAGTGGCATAAGAAAAAGAGAAGTTTGCCCACATCTCTGCTATTTGGCTGCTAGGATAATTCACTAGGAATCCACTATGACATGCTGTCATTGCAGGCCACTGATAATTAGTTAGTTTTACATATAAATCCAGGGAGTAGGACTTATCCCCCACCTTTTTTGAGGTACTGGGGAATAAACACAGGAGACTCTACCATCGAGTTATATGCCCAGGAATTTTTATTTATTTATTTTTTGTGACAGTATCTCACTAATTTGCTGAGATTGGCCTCAGATTTTCAATTCTCCTGTCCCAGTTCCTTGAGTAGCTGGAATAACAGGTAAGTACTACCATGCTTGCTAAATCATCTCTATTTTGTAAAGAACACAACTAAGCCTCAGAAATGCTGAGTAACTTGCCCAAAGTCAGCCAGCTTATAGGAGGCAGTACCAGTAGTATGAACCTTGATATCTTTTAAAACAATTGATCTCTTATCACTATATCTCAGTTGTCTCTCTGAAGCCATGGTGAATTGCCATGTACATCCATAATATGTAGAATAGATATCTAGTGAACAGAGGCATTACTGAACCTTTGACATAGAAAGCATTTTGCAATTGAGTTATGAAGTTATATTTGATGAAAAATAAAATGAATTAACACTCTATTTTTGTGGTTCTGAGAACTGAACTCAGAAGTCCTCTACTACTGACCTATATCCCCATCCCTTTTTATTTATTGATTTTTTTGGTACAAGGTCTTGCTAATTTGCTGAGCCTGGCCTGGAACTGTTGATCTTAAGGCCTCATCCTCCTGGCTAGCTGGGATAACAGGGATACACCACCATGGCCTGCATCCCTCCTATTAATAAAACAATGTAACTCTGCCTTAATCCTCTTAATCACTTTGAACCTTGTTTTACTTTTTGGAAAAATGGAGATAAAATAATTTAACTCATGATGATTTGCTATGAAAAACCAAATAAAATATTGAATGTAAAGGAAATGTGTAGTAAGGATTAATGTTATTATTTGTCCATTGACAGCATGCATATTATTTGTAATCCTTACAACAGTTCTTCAAGGGAAATAGTATTGTTTGTTATTATTCCTATTTTTTTAATTTTGACTTTTTTGTACTGAGGATTGAACTCAAGAGTTATATCCCCGTCCTTTTTATTTTCCCTTTTGAGATAGGATTCCACTAAGTTCCCTCAAATTTGCAATCCTCCTGACTTAGCCTTTGAAGCCACTGGGATTACAGGCATGCCCCACTGGGCTTGATACCATTATTCCCATTTTAACAATGACAATATTGAGGTAGAGCTAGAACTTGGAACCTAGTCTGTTTGACACCAAACAAAATGTCTTATTGCCTCTCAGGCATTAGGCAATAGTTAATAACTGGTATCGTCCGTATAGTGCTATTTATTTATCAAAATTCCTAAGGATATTTAATCCCAAGTTCAGGTGCCAGGGACAACATTTGGATTCAAAGTTTAAACTTTACCATTTAAAAGATCTCAAACATATGAAGGAGAGGTCAACAGTTGGGAACATTTTACAAAATCTCTCTCCCCATTCATATCTCAGTCCTCTTTCATCAAATAAACCTTATCCTGCTCTACTCTAGAAATGTCCTTGACAGCATTATTTGCTGCATCATGCATGATTGTTGATGGCAATATACAGGGAGATCTTGGATCATATTCATTTTGGCTCCAACAGGTAGTGAGGACAGACTCATTACTTGCCAGAGGGGGGAAAAATTATCATCACCGAGACAACTTATGTTACCTATGGACTCTTAAGAATGGAGCATTCAGGGGAAACCTGAGTGAGACCAAAAGATACAATTGAGATCACTGCTATTTTCCATAGTAGCAGAACTTCCCTATAGAGTTAAAAGCGGGGAGAAGTGACCCACTAAATGGTTATAATTACATCCACATTATTTCTCTGGATTAGCAAAGAGGAGAGATGCCTTCTCCCTGTTTCTGCCTCACCAATTTCTAGCAACAAATAATATCACCCTTATTTTGTATAGGACAATGTGGTTCACAAAGAACACTTGCATGTAATGTCTTAGTTTCATAGAGACTTATAGAGTTAAGTACAATATGCCCTATTATCTGTGTTGTTCAGAAGAAGAACCTAAGTCTCTGAAAAGTGAATTGAGTTTCCCTAGGTCATTGAACAATTCAGGCACAGAAATATGGGGTCAGCATTCTCCATGATCAGAATTTTCTCTTCTACACCAGCACTTTTCAGTGATTAGTACCCCTCAAGAAGTGATACCTTATCCTCAGAGACACAAATTATTTGTAGGTAACTGAAAATTTTGGTTTGATTGAACTAGCTCTACCATGAAATTGGAACCAATTCTCTGTAGCCCAGTTTCATCTCAGCTGCTTCTGGGAACGGTGACATTGAAGTCCAAAGGATTAGCACTGAGGACAAGGTAGAGTTCTTCAATCCCTCACTTCTGGCTTCCTCTGCATGCCTTCCCCACAGAGAAGTATGACATTTCATAAGCCCCTGAGAAAATACCCTCATTCCCTTAGTTCCATCTTAATCCACAGCTGCTAAATATTTAGAATAACATGAATCACACTGTGAACGTAAAAACTTTCTTTAATTTCTGTGTAAGTTGGAATGTAAATCTATGAAAGAAGGTGCATCATTCTCTCATACTTTGAAAAGTAGAGGGTTCTTGGTGGATTTTCTTACACTTTACCTAATGAATCACAAATGGTGCCTTGATATTTGTCAGTTGAAAATCTGTTACTTGATTTAGACAGATGATTCAATCTTGTGTACACTGGAATTACGAATTATTATGAACAAAGTCATAGGGAAAAAGCAAACAGTATTTTCCAACAGATCAAAACTGATTACATTCTCATTGAATTGCAGAGATAACAATTATGGCTTCTTTACTTCCTAAATAAGCTGAAATCTGAGATTAATGTGTATTCAATACAACAATCAAATACCAATTTATCAGCAATTGCCTCTTAGTCTCCCATCCAATATTACTACTCCTTAGTCACCTACTTTCCCAAATGCAATTGTTTGTGCTATGGCAGTGCCCCAAAACTCTTATTCAAAATTGCTAAAAGAACCCCTGTCATTGATAACAAACCAGAATAGGAATATGGACAAAAATGTCATAGTATTGGAAGAGCACTTGGATTATGTGATCAGATTGAAATTAAAGGGATTCATCAAGAAATACCTAGGTTGTAGTTCTATTCTTCAGGGCACAGAGGATAAATTACACTAACAGCTAACATTTATTACACACTTTGTGTGGTCGCTGTCCTTCTAAGAGCCTCACATGAAGTAACTAATTTAGTAGAAATGATACTTACTCTGTGCTTAGTTATTCTTCCATTTCACATGAATGAACTCATTTAATCCTCAGAATAGTCATGTGAGAAAAGTACTATTATTACTCTTGTTTTACAGATAAGAAAGAGAATCAAAGAAAATACAGAAACTTGTTCAAGGTCATACAGGTAGCAAGTGATAAGACTTAGGATTGAAACCTCTGAAACCTGGTTCTTGAACTTATATCACTCTGACTCCTAAATGGTATTGGCATATCATCTGTGTGGGTTTTCTAATGTCTTTCTAGCCCAGTCACTGTAGATGTAACCCAAGGGTAACTGTCAAAAGCAGTGAAGAATCAAGAGCAAGGACTGGTTTAGTTGTTGGTCCAAGCATGGTAATGGGCTCATGGAATCAACTTGATTGGTCTTACTCTAAAAGGGATTTTTCTAAGGTTGGAAAAGTCCTCAATGACTCTTTGCCAGAAATGCTATCCAAATACCATTTCATAGAGTAATATAAGCTCTAGAACCAGGTCTCAAGGGTTCCAGTACTGACTTTTAACACTTACTATCTGTATGACCTTGAACATGCTGTTATAGTCTCTGAGTGTCTATTTCCTCATCTGTAATATGAGAGTATAGTAGTAACTTTCTCATACTATTATGAGGATCAAATGGGTTGAATAACATAAAGCCATTAGAAGAATGTCTGAGAACTCTATATTTGCAAACCCTTTGGGATAGTCACTGTTTGTGAGAGGATGGTAACACAATTGAATCAGAGAAAGTGTGCTTCCAACCCTTCTAATTACATCATACTCCACATTGCCAACATAGATGGATCCTGTGTCAGCCTCCATCTTTTCCTCAATGGATATGATCATTTAGAGAACATTGACTAAGGTGAACTTGTATTCATGTGCTTCTCTACCTTGTTCTGTAGCTCCTTATATCTTTCTCTTCTTTTTTCCATTCTTCTGACTCCAGTACTTCTAGCACTGGGTTCTCAATGGTGCTACCTCTGGATAACTCACTGGCGGTAACTCACCACCAGTGAGTTACCCTCCACCAGTCCTGTTTCCTCCTCTTTCTCCTGGTTGCCAGAAGTTTTCCAAGTTTTCATGTAAAATAACAATTCTGCTTTAAGATAAATAAGAAAATAGTTTATTCTGAGCCAAGTCAGTGACTATGGCCTAGGAAAACAGATTCAAGTTATCCCAAATTACATGTTGTGCCATGGAAGGGGATACATAAAATTTTTGAGTCACAGAACAAAGAAATCAGAAATGGAAACATTCAACGAATACATTGGTGAGGGCATTAAGTACTCAGGGTACAGCAGATTGGGGAAGTATTTTTTATAGATTTTAGATGTTATAGCATTCTTAGTTTTAAGATTGGTTGGAGGTAGAATTTTGCTAAATTTAATAATCTATTCCAGATTTTATCCTAATAGTCAAACAAATTTGCAAGTGAGTGACTATTAAAGGGACCTAGATAGTCCAAGATAATTTGGGCTCTAGATCTACATGATTTCATCTCTGTGCAATCACTGTGGTCTAGTCAGCCAAGGTCAACAGTCAGCAAGATGTTTAATATGGATGTGGCTTCTTCATACAACTTCAATTCACACAAAACAGGCCTAAACCCCAGGGCTCTTGACAGGGACCATAGTAGCACCTCTTCCAGCTTAGGATTCTGGGATCAAGTAGCAGCTTCTCAAGTTCAAATTCCTCAGAATCTAGGTTTATCCTGTAGTGTCCTGCACACCACGAGATCACCTTTGCAGTCTCCCCATGGGTGGGGGGCACAAAATAGTGCTGTCATTTAAGCCCACAGCCCAGACTACTATGGTAACCCTAACTGTTGTGGTCATCTTTGGAAGGTATTTTTATTCTCATTTCATAGACGGGAAAATGAAGGCTCACAGAATTTTAATTACTTGCTCCATATTATGCAATTTGAAAATGATGGAGACAAGATCTAGACACTTTCTCACTCCATAACTTGTGTTCTCAACTACTGTATAACATGAAATACTTCATGGAATGAATGTTGTGGCAAACTTGGACTAAAAATGGCTGGGTTCAAATAGTATTGTAATAGCTTTGGGCCTACAGGTTCTATCAGTGAGTTGGTTTCAGGAAACATTTTTTAAAAGATTTTATTTATTTATTTATTTATTTTTTAATTATTATAGACTTCATTTTGATTCATTGTACACAAATGGGGTAAAACTTTTCATTTCTATGGTTGTGCATGATGTAGATTCATACCATTTATGTAATCATACAATACATAGGGTAATGATGTCTGTCTCATTTCACCTTTTTCATACCCTCCCTCTCATTTTCCTCTATGTAATCTAAAGTTCCTCCATTATTCTCTCACCCCCCAACCTGATTATGTATCATCATCCACTTACCAGAGAAAACATTCAGCCTATGGTTTTTTGGGATTGACTTATTTCACTAAGCATGATATTCTCCAATTCCATCCAATTACCAGCGAATTCCATGATTTTATTCTTCTTTATGACTGAACAATATTCAGTATATATATATATATATATATATATATATATATATCTCACAGTTTCTTTATCCATTCATCTGTTGAAGGGCATCTATTTTGGTTCCACAGTCTAGCTATTGTGAATTGAGCTGCTAGCTATAAATATTGATGTGCCTGCATTACTGTAGTATGCTAATTTTAAGTTCTTTGGGTATAAACCCAGGAGTGGGATAACTGGGTCAAAATGTGGGTGCATTCCAAGTTGTCTGAGGAATGTCCACAGTGTTTTTCACAGTGACTGTACCAATTTCCAACTCTACCAGCAACGAAAAAGTGTGCCTTTTTCCCCACAGCCACGCCAACATCTATTATTGTTTGTGTTCTTGATAATAGCCATTCTAATTGGAGTAAGATGAAATCTTAGAGTTGTTTTAATCTGCATTTCTCTAATTACTAGAGGTGTTGAACACTTTTTTATACCAGACCTTAAACTATACTACAGAGCAATAGTAACAAAAACAGCATGGTACTGGCACCAAAATAGACAGGCAGACCAATGGTACAGAATAGAAGACACAGAGACAAACTCACAAAAATATAGTTTTCTCATACTAGACAAAGGAGCCAAAAACATATAATGGAGAAAAGATAGCCTGTTCAACAAATGGTGCTGAGAAAACTGGAAATCCATATGTAGGAAAATGAAATTAAACCTGTATCTCTCACCCTGCATAAAACTCAACTCAAAATGGATCAAGGGCTTAGGAATTAGACCAGAAATCCTGCACCCGATAGAAGAAAAAGTAGGTCCAAATCTTCATCATGTTGGCTTACGACCAGACTTCCTTAGCAAGACTTCCAAAGCACAAGAAATTAAACCAGGAATCAATAAATGGGATGGACTCAAACTAACAGTCTTTTTCTCAGCAAAGGATACAATGAAAAATGTGAAAAGAGAGCCTACAGAGTGGGAGAAAATCTTTACCACACACAATTCAGATAGAGCACTAATCTCCAAAATTTATAAAGAACTTACAAAACTTTACACCAAAAATACAAAGAATGCTATCAATAAATGGGCCAAGGAACTGAACAGACACTTTACAGAAGAAGATGTACAGGCAATTAATAAATATATGAAATAGTGTTCAGGAAACATTTTTGCTATTCAACCTGTTGCTTCTATAAGTAAGAATCACTGGGCTAGGGATATAGCTCAGTTGGTAGAGTGCTTGCCTTACAAGCACAAGGCCCTTAGTTCAATCCCCAGCACCACACACACAAAAAAAATAGAATCACTAGTACAAAGTCAAAAACCTCCATCTTGGTCTGAAACAACATAGTTCATGAATGATCCCAAAATGTAATATCTTAGTATGTGTTCTAGCCTTGGTGTTGACCTTCAATAAGCATTTGTACTTCTGTGTGCCTCAGTTTCTATAGCTTTCAACCATGTAAACAGCATGTGACCTTCACATTGTCATTTGAAAATTTTATGTGACAAGTAATAACATAAAGAAAAGCAGAAAATAGTTGCACAATAGTAGGATTTTGTGGATATAAAAACTCACTAATGACTTGCCTTTGGTTTTGGTAAGTATAGGGTTTTATTAGTTAGGAGTCTTGGTTGCAAGTAAAAGAAGCCCAGGTGAGCTCACTTAATCAAAAAAAGAGAAATAAATATAATAGCCTATGGAGTTATTTATACCTAAGCCTAAAGGGATGTTTCTTAGAACCAAAATTCTATTGGACCTTGGAAGCAATTAGAACAATGACCTGAATGCTTTCAGCACTCTTTTTCCCTCTTATGTCTCTCCTTCTCTTGGTATGTGTGTTCCTTCTATTCTCTCTACAGACCTCTTTATCCATTGAGTCCAAATGGGAGAAATTGTCATTGTTAATATCTCTATAGTTCAAGTTAAGAGTCTAACTGAGCTGAAATATCTTGGTCCAAAAATCTAAGGGAGGACTGTAATTGTACAAGCTTGGGTTGGATGCCCATCCTTCAGTTAGCTAATTGTAACCAGGGAGTGGATGGAGTATTATTGTAGAAAATTCTTTCCCTAAGCAACCATGTGAATGAGGGAGGTCATTTCTGGAGAAAGTGAAGGACAGTTTCACTCTAAGGGTGCTTCTGGGAACCTGAAACTAATTGAAAATATTTGTGATATATTATTTAGATCATTGGCACTCTAAGAGATATTAAAGTGAGTATCTGTGTTTCTGAAATCTTATGGTTTCTGAATCTGAAAAATGGACCCTTTCTACGAAGATGGTACCAAAAACAAAGAAGGAGGATACTGCCCTTCCCAAAATCAAAGGTAGGTAAGACTTTGAAGGCCAAGAAGGCAGTACTCAAAGGCATCTGTCCTCCACATTCTCCTCAAAAAACATGATTCATTTATCACCTACCTTCTGGTGGCCCAAGACCCTAGTTCTCCAAAAGTAGCCCAAATATCCTTGGAATACAAGGAGAAACAAACTTGATATGTGTGCTATCATTATGTTCTCCCTGACCACTGAATTGGCCATGAAGAAGGCAGAAGACAACACTCCTGTGTTCATTGTGGATTTCAAGGCCAACAAGTGCCATATCAAACATGTTATGAACAATCTCTGAAACACTGATGGGGTCAATGTCTTTATCCTGATCAGACACTGGGGACAGAAGAAGGGATGCTCTACTGGCTCATGATTTTCATGTCAACAAAATTGGGATCATTTAAACTGAACCAAGCTGGCTAATTTTAAAAACACACTTATTTTACCATAAAATGGGGCTTTATATTATAGCAGAAGAATATGTAATTTCTAGCTATACAAACTTATGATTTTCAATTTCTTTGAACCTCATCCTGAAGGATAAGAAGGATAATACTTTTTTTTCAATAAATAGTTGTTTTGTACCTACTATGTGATTGACATTGGTAGGTGCTGGGGATAGAGTGGGGATTATATTAGGGTAAACCAGTTGGGATAACAAGTATACCCTAAAATTCCTGTGACTTAACACAAGTTTATTTCTTACTCACATGATAACCCAGTACAGATATTTCTGCTTAGTAGAAAGTATTTTTGCACAGTGTTTCAGGGATTTAGAAGGTATCCACAGGTTGTGGTTCTCAAACTTGACTACCCACTAGCATCTCCTAAAGAGTTAAAAAATGTTGTTGCCTAGATGTATACTTTCAGAGATTTATTTTTCCTGCAGAACAGCAGTGGTGTCAAATTTTTAAAGTTCCTCAGTGATTCAAACGTATAATAAAGTTTGAGAACCTTTTGCTTCTGTGCCAAAGAAGGACAAATATAGAGGGAATAATGAAGGCACATCATCTTTTTTGTCTTTTTTTGGGGGGGGGCTTGGTTTTGCTTTTCTGAGACAAGGTCTGCGTATATTGCCCAGATTGGCTTTGAACTCCTGAGCTCAACCAACATCCTGCAAAGTAGCTGGACTGTAAGCACGCAAGACCATGTTGGTCTGCATCTGATTTTTAACAGCTTTGGCTGGGAAATGAAGCAAATCCATCGTGTTCATAATGAATTGGCAAGAACTGATCTTATATCAAGGTCTCCCTGACCACATATTAGAAAGTCTAAGAAATCAGTGTTTGACTTGGTAGCTCCTTTTCAGCAATAATCTTATATTATAAGGATATAATAATAAAATAACCATGCTCACTTGTATAAAAGTGCAATTATGGCAAGGTACCTGTACCTTGAGTATGTCACAGGGAGACTTGACATGGAAAGTGAAGTTATGGAAGATTTTTTTTTTTTAGGGTTAGGGTTAGGGGTTAGGGTTAGGGTTAGGGTTAGGGTTAGGAAGATTTTCTTAAAATGACCACCAAGCTAAGATTCAAATCCATAGTAGAACTAGCAAAGATATGTAAGAATAGTGGTCCAAAAATGGCCCTGAAAACATAATTATTTAAAAAATCAATTGAGATTATTTATGGTAACAGGGATTATAATAGTAAGGCATTATCCAAATTCTATTACTTTGAATTATCATTATTATTTATTTTCATATTCTCATCTGGAACACTGAAACTCATTTTTCTGGGTTCAGCAAATCTACCTTTTTCCAACATTGAAAGACAAAATGGTCTACAAATATAGATTAGAGGCAGTGAGTAAAAAGTCAGAAAATAACTTGGGTTCTGTTTTCATGGTAAATAAAAAGCATACACATTAAATATGCACTGGCACTTTCTATTAGCCATCATTTTTGTTGATGGTGAAATTTTGCCCTTTGCCCAGATAGGACAGATCACGATAATGTTATTCCTGTGTGTGTGTGTGTGTGTGTGTGTATTTTTCCTTACATGAATTGTGCAACTGTGGCTGTGATTTCATAGCAAAACACAGGAAAACACCGACATTTTTAGGAGACTAGCAGATAGAAGATCTCTTTGGGTATAAAGCATTACAAACAAATGAATATGTAGCCTATGTAGCTTATCTTACTAACCTCCATTGGAAAATATTTTGTATGGGTTTCCTTGGCAGAGTTTGTATGGGTTTCTAGGCAGAGGCAAGTTTATGCAACTTAGAATGTTCCTGTGTATCTTCCACAGACTCATTCTTTGTATATGCTAATTAGAACACTTTTGTATGCTACAGAGACAAAGAAACAGATATGTGTTTTCATTCTGGATGAGGAGATCTGAAGTGACTTTTAGAGACCTTTTGCAGTGTTCATTGATTGCAGGAACTTGGAATTTTTTCGTCTAGACATTTTTCCTAAAAATAGAAGAAGAAATGGAGCAATTGGAAGTCAGGCACAACATGGGTTTTACAGTAGTAAATGTTGAGTTTTATGTGGCAGGAGCACAGAGTGAGTAGATACTAAGTTTTGGTTAGAGCAGCTTGTAGAGAACTAAACCAAATCAGTTTTAGCATGTATTCAATAGGCTCCTGAGAAAATGATTGCATATTTTAAGTAAAATTATAATAAAGATTTGTTTATTCATTCATATCCCCACTGTACTCCCAGGGATCGTTCTTTTGAAAATAAATTTAAATGGACATATAATAATTGTGCATTTTATGGGGTATAATGATCTACTTTGATGCATGTATATATTATGCAATGATTATTTTTGAATCAGGGTACTTAGTATAATTATCATCCCAAATATTCATAATTTCTTCATGATGAGACAATTCAAAATTTCATCTTCTTGATATCTTAAGACATAATTACATTATTGTTAATTACAGTCACCTTGTTGTGTAATAGTTACTTTGTACACAATGACTAACCTCTTCTCACCCCTCTTTCCTCCCCTACCCACCAACATCTTTTGTAACCACTGTTTTATTCTTTACTTCTAAGACAACAACTGTTAAGATTCAGCATAAAAGTGAGAGTGTGTGATATTTGTCATTTTGTGCCCTGATTATTTCACTTAATAATTTCCAGTTCCATCTACATTGTTGCAAATGACAGGATGTCATCCCTTTTTATGGCCAAATAGTATTCTTTGAACATATATACCACTTTCTCTTTACACATTCATCATTTGATGGACACTTGGGTTCTTTCACTTTCTTGACTCTTGTGAATAGTGCTGCAATGAACATGGGAACAAAGGTATCTCTTTTATGTACTGATTTAATTCCCTTTGAATATATACCCAGTAGTCGGATTGTTGAATAATACGATAACTCTATTTCTGATTTTTTAGAGCTTCCATAATGTTCTCTGTAATGACTATACTATTTTATATCCTATCAACAATGTACAAGGGTTTGTTTTTCTTCACATACTTACTACCAGTTATCTTTTTGATAGTAGCCAGTCTAACAGGTGTGAGGTAATAGTTCATTTTTTGATTTGCATTTCCCTGATACTTAAGAATGTCCAAAACATGGGATGGGGATATTCCTCAGTTGGTAGAGTGCTTGCCTCAGAAGCACAAGGCCCTGACTTCAGTCCCCAGCACTTCAAAAAAAAAAGAATGTCAGAAATATTTTCATATACATGTTAGTCATTTGTAGGTATTTTTGTGAGATAACAATTCATTGAATATTTTGTTTGGATTTTAATTTTTAAAACAATTTAAAAATTAATTGGATTTTAAAATTTATTTCCTACTGGGTAATCTGAGTCCCTCATATATTATGGATATTAACCCCTTTTTTGATGCAATAGTTTGCAATTATTTTCTCCCATTCTGTAGTTTTTTCTCTTAGTTCAGTTTCCTTTGTTGTACAGAAGTTTTCTGGTTTGATTCTGCACTTAAAACTCCTTGCTGAGTCCCCTTAAAATTAGAATATAATTTACAGTCTTTCATGTAGCATCTTAGACTTCCATGACTAGGTTTCCAACCATTTGAATCCCCAGGCTCATCTCTGACTACTGCAAACCTTGAACTCTGAGATTTAGATATCCTGACTTATGGATACATGAGCAGAGAAAGTTTTTAGATATCCCTTGTCTTTGCCTTTGCTGTTCTTTCTTTGGCATTTATTTCTCCCTTAATGACCCTAACTCCTTTGATCTCTATCTGGTAACTCCTCCTACAGGAAGTCTTCTTTGATGCCTCTAGGCTGGGTTGAATGCTTCTCCTCAGTGCTTTCAAGGCATGGAGTACTCATCTCTAGCCTATCATTAATCACATTGTATTGAAACCACATGTTCATGCCTCTGATTTTGTAAACAGACTCTGAGCTCCTGAGTGATGGGCTTGAGGCCTCATTGCATTTATAATCCTTTTCTTAGTACTAGCCTGGCACAGTGATTGGCTCAGTGAGTGACTGTTGAACTGAACTGAAAGTTGGCCAATTTAAAGGCTTTGTTAACCTTTCTAGGTTTCTATGACTCTTAAATCAATTCAGGGCCAAAGTCAATATAGAATCTCAAGCCTTTCCTGAGGAGCTTCTGAAATCAGATCATTTTAAGTGAGTAAACTGGTTATGAGTAAAGTCTGACTGGCAGCTAAAATTTAGCAGTATGCAGGCAGGCAGCTGGACACAGCTAAAAGCCAAAGCCTGAAGAAACACCTTTTCCCCCCTGTCCTGTGCCCCTATCACAAATGTCAAGATGACCTGGTTTGTCCAGGCCTATAGCCCACAAAGGGGGCACAACCAGTCATGGAATCAAGTGGAAATGTTCCTAGTATCAGACCTGAGCTGAGGCTGGATCCCCAAACCAAGCCCAAGCTAGACTGCATTGCTGCAGATCCCTGCTCTCAAGGTGAT
The DNA here is from genome assembly GCA_020662805.1 of Glaucomys volans. Lineage (NCBI taxonomy): Eukaryota > Metazoa > Chordata > Mammalia > Rodentia > Sciuridae > Glaucomys > Glaucomys volans. Next base: position 221,366 of record JAJEJO010047449.1, read on the forward strand.
GTTGCATACATTCTCAGCAGTCTATAGTTATTCCTGATGTGGAATTAAAAACATAGGTTCCTCCTGACTCCTTTTCAGGGGAAAAGGTGGAGTCTCCTCAGATGTACTGGATATAGTAAACTCATAGTAAACTGTGTCCTTTGGCTACAACTCTCATTTCCAGCTAGGGCATTCACAGCGCTAGAATGACTTAATAGAAAATGGCTATAAAATCAGTTATGTGGCCCTAGAATCAAAACGCATGTAAAAAACTACCATGATTTAAAATGTATATATGGGTCTTCATGTTTTATTTGGTTTTTAGTCAGATAATTTTTTTGTGCAAAAAAAAGTCAAAATGCAAGCCCCAAAGTATTGTTGAGCATGTTTGTCTTAGTCATTTGAAGTGCTTTCCAAAGCATGGTGTGGATATGCAGTAGTTGGGAGGATACTGAAAGCCAAAGAGGTGAAGCAGTCAACATATCTCCTCAAGAGAAATTCAGGCATTCCAAATTGGATCTGGGGAAAAAAATCTCATCGGGTATTATAACTTATTTCTCTGACTGTTGATATTTCATCAAAAGGCAAGGATACTCACTGAACTACCACAAATCTGACACATTGTATGTTGACAGATCTGGGAGGAGACCCATAGGAGACCCAGAGGAGACCCATGATTCCCTGTTCTACCTGTGTTTTGTGTTTTCTCTTCCTACCACCTATTTCACCTTTGAAGTGTTCTTTTTTTTTTAATATTAACCAGTAAAGACTGTTTTAACCATGAGGGTTGAAAACAGCAGTCATGCTCTGCTAGTGGATAAACATGAAGCAGTAAGAACCAAATACAGCATGTTGATTTTGGCTAAAAGGAATTTGCAGAGGATCAAGATGGTGGAAAGGAAGTAGGCAACAGATTTCAAATCGTCCACAGTTTAGAATCAAAGCAGTGAGAGAACAGCTGATTGCAAGGCTGGATGACAGAGGGAATGCATTGAAACACAATATTGAACTGCCAGAGACTTGTAGTGACTCAGAAATTCTGGTTACTGGAACACCAGCAGCATCAGGGCAGGTATGGGGGAAAGGATATAAAAGGTAGAGAAAAGGAAAGGCTAAGCTTATAACCTCTATTCAGAAACAGGAAGAAGAGAAGGTCTCACTTAAGCATAAATCCACCTGGTGAAGAAGTGTGCTGCTTCTCTCAATTTGCTGGTGAAAAACTGGCATGCAGCCATTTTGTAGAGACCATGCCCAAGACTACATCTAACAGGGTATTAAACCTCTACAGCTTCATTTCACCAAGAGATACTAGTAAATACCTGGAACACTTTTGAAATGGGCCCTCTGAGTAACCTATGTAGTGGAATCACCCCAAGCTCAAGGCTACTAATACCCCCATCTTCCCTCTCTGTGACATTGGGAGTGAGACATAGCAAATAAGAGAGCAAATACTCCTATAGAGTGTGGTGCCAAGGGAAGAGCTCAGGGCTTCTGACGCAGGATACCATGTACCCCAGTCATTGACCAAACCATACCTCTGCCACAGGTTGTCCTGTGGACTCTGCCACTGGGCGACCACACAACACTCACCCTTAAATTTACATAGTGAGCTCACACCTGTTTTGATAGTGGTAGGTGTACGCAGGAAAGTACACAAGGCTTCAGTCCAAACCAGGAAGTGATCTGGCTGTTAGGCCACAGACAACTAGAGATCATTTCCTCTGGTGCTGCGGGGAGTTCTTAGGTAACAGACACACGAAAGAATGACAGGAGCCACCTAAATTCATGGGAAAACTGGGTGGATTAAGGTCTATGTGGATAGGTGTCAAGATCTGAGGACAAATTTATTTTAGGCAGAAAGCTGAACTAGACAAGGGGAAAAAACTAAACATAGAGCACATCAACTTAGCACACAGTTGGCTTTTGTGATTGTTGCCACTGTGCCCTGAGAAACTTAGAGGCCAAGCTAAAAAGGAATGGGCAATTACTATCCCTACCAAAATCTGTTAGAATCCAAATCTGAAAGGCCCTGGAAGTAGTCTCTCCATCTCAAATAGCTTGGCAAGGGATGCTTTAAGACCATGTAATGTTAGTTTTTTTTTTATTTCACAGGTATTGTTTTCTGTGGTAATTTGATAGATTCTCCCAAATATTTGATATTACCCACTTCAATACAATTTCGTGTATTTTAAATGTTTTAATGTGTTAACTTAGTTTAGTATCTGTTTTTCTTCTTTCTCATTTTATATCTTCTCCTCTTTTCTTTCTCCTTCTGTACTATTTCTGTCTCTTTCTTTTCCCAACTTATTTTTTGCTTCTTCTATTTCCTTTTTTGGTAATGCCTGATATAGTTTAAAGATAATTTTACTTTCTTTAATGCTGAATTTTTCAGCCTATTCTAGAATATTAGTTCTCTTTTCCACTTTTGGAGTAGTGGAGTTATGGAGAACATTTTCAATAACTGTTTATGCTTTATTAGATTGTGATTTACTCTGAAGTGGTCATTACTGGTGATTACTGTCTTCACTCAGAGTAGTGCTAAACATTTATCGTAACACTGCGATCACATTGAGTTGCTGTTTTTACACTGAGATACACACCCTGTCCCAAAGACATAGTAAAAAAAATAGTTCAATAAAAAGACACTTGCATATTTAGTGGAAGAGATATCCATCCACCAAATGCACAAATATCATATGAATATTGGAAACGTGAAAAAAAGCAAGGTAACAAGAAACCTCCCAAAGTTCATAACACTCCAGTAATTTATCAACATCAAAGTGAAGGAGATGCTAGAAAAGAATTTAAAATATTGTTCAAATGATAAAAGAAATGAAAGAAGATCTAAGGAATGAACTAAAGGATAAAATGCAAGATATAAAAGACCATTATTTCAAAAGAGAGAATCTGAAAAGGAATCAAATTAATTGGAAATGAAAAGCTAAATTAATCAAATAAAATCCTTAGTGGAGAGTCTCACCAACAGACTAGACCATGTAGAAGAAAGAATATCAACATTAAAAGTAAAGCTGTAGGAGTAGATTATTAATACAGCAATAAAAAACAAAAAACTAGAAACTATGAGCAGAATATACTGTGACATTAAAAGGCTAAATTTTTAAATAATATATTTTAGGGAAGGAGAGGAGATACAGACTAATGGCACAGAAAACTTATTTAATGAAATAATAGCAGAATACTTCCTTAATTTTGTGTTTGAGATAAATATGCAGGTATCTGAGGCAGTTTAAACTCTAGACAGGAACAGAAAAAAAACACTCCACAACATATTATAATTAAAATGCCAAAAATTCATAATAAAAAAAGAATTTTGAAAGTTGAAAGAAAGAAGCACAAACCCACTTACAAAGAAAACGAATCAGAATAACAAGATTTCTTAGAGGAAACTCTAAAAGTCAGGAGGGCATGGAATGATGTATTTCAAGTCAGAAAAGTAAAGAGTAGCTAACATAGACAACTATATATGGCAAAGTTTTCCTTCAGAATCGTGGAAGAAATAAGACCTCCAGGATATGCATACTAGTTGAACTCATGAACATTAAGCCAACATTGCAGAAGATACTTAAAGGAATTCTACAAACAGAAGACAAAGATAAAAATAGCCAAGGAAGCATGGAAAGAATAAATTACATTAGATGAATAAATGAGCAAATAAGAACTAGAAAACATTCAAGCAATAAAATAAAAATCACAGGAAGTGACACATACCTTTCCATGATAACACTGAATGCATATGGTCTCAATTCTCCAATTTAAAAACATAGACTAGTTGAAGGGATTAAACAATAACATACAACTCAATGTTGTCACAAAGAACATGCCTCACAGACAAAAACATTCATAGACTGAAAGTGAAAAGAAGAAAATGATGTTTCATGCCACTGGAATCCAGAACAAGATAGAGATAGCCATTATCATATCAGACAAAGCAGACTTCAAGCCAAAATTCATCAGAAGAGACAAAGTCATTAAATGTTAATACAGGGTGAAATATACCTTGAAAATATAATGATCAAAAATTCTTATGTTGCAAACATCAGTGCACACAATTATATAAAACAAACATTACTCAATATGAGGGAAACAGATTGACCTCAATATTTTTTTTTTTTTTTTTTTTTTTTAGTGTTGCGGATTGAACCCAGGGCCTTCTGCTTACGAGGCAGGCACTCTACCAACTGAGCATATCCCCAACCCTGATTGACCTCAATATAATAATCCTGGGGAACTTCAATACACCACTTTCACTGACAGTTCATTCAAGCATAAAATCAATAAAGTCACATTTAAACGTTAGTATAGAGCAATTGGACTTAACAGATATCTATAGAATATTTTATTCAACCACAACCAAATAAACTTTCTTTTCAGATACTCATAGAATTTTCTCCAAAATTGACCATATATTAAGTAGGCCACAAAGCAAGTGTTATGAGTGCCAATATTAAAAAAGAGAGAGATCTCAAAAAACAACCTAATGATGTATCTTAAGAAAAAAAATCAAAAATTAGAAGGAAATAAATAATAAAGATCAGAAATGAAACTAATGAAATAGAAATTGAAAGAATAATACCAAGGATCAATGAAATGGAATTATAATTTTAAAAAAACAAACAGGGCTGGGGATATAGCTCAGTTGGTAGAGTGTGTGGCTCACATGCACAAGTCCCTGGGTTTAATTCCCAGCACCACGAAAGAAAGAAAGAAAGAAAGAAAGAAAGAAAGAAAGAAAGAAAGAAAGAAAGAAAGAAAAAGAAAGAAAGAAAGAAAGACAGTAAGTTTGATAAACCCTTAACCAAACTAAAAAAGAGAGATAGAAGAACCAAATTAAAAAACATGGAGATAAAGTGAGGTATAATAGAAAATCACAATTGAAATCCAGAGAGTTACTAGGAATTATTTTGAAAATTTTATTTTGATGAATTGGAAAATTTAGAATAAATGGATAAATTTCTGCACACATACAGCCTACCAAATCTGAACTGTTTAGAGAACATAAACAGAATTTCAAGCAATGAGAGTGAAATGGTAATAAAAAAACTCACAACAAAGAAAAGATCAGGGTCAGATTGGTTCACAACTGAATTTTCCCAGATCTTTGAAGAACTAATATCAATACTTCTTATATTATTGCATGATATTGAAAGGGAGGGAACACATATTAACTCATTTTATGAAGCTAATATCACCCTGATCGTCAAATCACATGAGGCCACATCAAAGAAAAAAAACTAGAAGCCAATATACTTGATAAGTGTTGATGCTAAAATTCTTAATACTTGCAAATGAAATACACCATAATCAAATTGGTTTCATCACATAAAATCAAGGTTGGTTCAACATACATGAATCCATAAATGCAATACACCACATGAATAGAAACAAGTATAAAAATCACACAATCATCACAAGAGTTCTACAAAATTCTTTAATATATAAACACTGAGGAATGAAATTGAAGAATACACTAGAAGAGAGAAAAACTTCCCAGGGTTTGGGAGGATTAATATTGTTAAAATGTCATATTACCTATAATGACCTGCAGATTTCATGCATCCCCATCAAAATACCAGTGACACTATTCACAGAACTAGAAAAACAATCCTAAAATTCATATGGAAGCAATAAAGATCCAGAACAGCCAGTTGGTACCATGATGTTTTTGTGACAGTGGCTCTAATATATTTTGATATCAGATATTATGATACTTCTAGCATTGCTCTTTTTGGTCAGGATGGCTTTGACCATTCTATGTCTTCTTCTTTCCACATGAATTTTAGGATTTTTTTAGTTCTGTGAATCATATTGCTGATATTTTAATGGGGATTGCATTGAATTTGTTGGTTTCTTTTGGTAATATGGCCATCAGAACAACATTAATTCCCCTGATCAATTAACATGTAGGTCTCTCTGTATTGTGTCTTTCTCAATAACTTCCTTCATTATTCTGTATTTTTTATTGTAGAGGTGAGCCCCTGGAGACCCAGTCATTTGATCATCACTGTATTAAAAAAAATTGCTACTAATATCTGATAGAGAGACCTGGGTTTCTTGGGATTCCACAACTTATGTTACAGACCCATAAATAATATGGTAGAATTATATATTTAACTGGCACTTACTCCCACATAACTAAAGACCCCTCTTCTTGTAAGACTATTCTTTTTCATGTTAGTATATTATGGACTATTCTTTAAATATTTAAAGAATTTTCACATATCATACTTATGTTTATGCCCACTTTTTTCTTTTCAGTACCCTGTTCTGCCTAGCCTTGTAACCTCCTTCATGATGCTCTCATTATGCCAAAGTTACCAGGTGGCCTGCGTCAGAAAAGGAGAAAATGTCTTTCCTTCTCTTGTATTCTGCCTTGTCAGAGATACTCCTAATCAGCACTACTTACACTCTTAATCATTCATAATTTTTAGCAAGAGAGCTCTTCAATAAGCTCCTTAAACCCTCCACCTTCTTTTTTCAGAATGAGTCTGATCTGAGGAGGCTCTTTGATTATTTGTCCCATAGTCCTCTGGCAGGCCCACCCTTGCCCAACTTGTTTGACTTTCAATTTAAATTAAGCTTCAAAGTTCCTGATCTTACCTCCCCCCCTTCCTTATCCAAGGTTAAACAACTGGCATTTAAGAGGAGATATAAACTCACCCAGGACGTTTGTAAATTCAAATGGCTAGCACATTTCACTGTATTTTGATAGACATTGAGGTCAGTGGTTCTCAATGGGGGTAATTTTGGCCTTTGGAGACACTTTTTGTTAAAATGGAGGGAGAGTATACTATTAACATCTAGTGGTTATAGTGTTGGGATGCTGCCAAATACCCTGCAATGCACAGGGCAGCACCCTGCCAACAAAGAATCATATGAACCTAAGCATCAATAGTGTAAGAGTTGAAAAATTTTATTTTAGAGTAATGTCAGGATCAAGAAAGGTTTAATGCCCACTAACCTATAACACTGTAATATTTAAGTTATTCAGAAAAATGTACTTCATCAAAAATTTCTTAGAATATGTCTTAGTAATAATGGCTAAATATTACACAGTAATGTTCAGGAACCAGGCAATACTTTGAGTACTTTTAATATGTTATCTCATTAACCTCATGAGGGAATTTCTGTTCTTAACTCACTTTACAGTTGAACAAAAAGAAGTTTTTAGAGATACAGTGTAAGGTTCTGTTCTAACCTGGAGGTTTGTCAATCAGTACTCATACACTATGGAGGGCCATGTACTGGGTATTAGAATTATAGAAACCCATGAGACCCAAAAACTTATTTGGGGAAGCATGATCAATAGGGACTACCAATTGCCATTGAAACAGCCAAAATTTACCATAAGGCCTACTTGATTTGGCCCCTCACTGACTGTAGGATATTTTTTCTCTCTAGGCCCGTTTTCTAACCACATAGCATGAAATGTACAGACATGGAAGTCTCCTGCTTTGATCTTTGAACATTATATGTTTTTAGTCTGCTTCTATCAAGTGTTACTTGCCATGGCCTACTTTGGGAAAAAATTATGAGTATTATTTCAGTACATAGGAAACACAGAGTTAGCTTTGAATTACACAGTTTGGTGATAGCAGCAGCCAAAGTCATGAGGGGATATCAAATGATGGGAGAGGTAAGTAGGACCTAGAGGCAAGAAAATGACTAGTAGGAGTGAATTGATTAGAAAGTTTCTTGGGTAAGTCTTTTTGAGTCATGTAGAATCTATTTTTACATGTCTATTTGGAATTGGAATTCTCTTGGAAATAAGAAAATGATCATAGGTAAGACTTTTTCCTTTGCATCATTAGTAATTATGAATGAAGAAAACAACCAGAGATAAAATTGTGTAAGAGAGAAGAATAAGCAGAGGGGAGATGAGGCAAAGGGGGAGAGGAAAGGGAATGACTAGAGGTGATGAGCATAGGAAAAAAGGGAGGAAATAGCAGGGGGAAAGAATAAGATAAGATATAAAGAAAAAGCAGATGAGAAGTTGAGAAAAAATGAAAAAAGAAACAGAAAGAAAGAATTGGCTAAGTAGAAACAAGATGAAATAAATTTAATCTACTTTTAACTGAATAACTATTAGATGCCCAGAGAAAAAGCCCATCATTAGTACACTGAGACACACTGCTCCATGGAATATGGTCTTATTGAACTTTACACAGTTTCTCATGGAACAAAATTGGTCTTGGCAAGACATTGCACCAAAGAGAATGGCAGTGCATCATTATGGATTTTAAATGTGTCATCATCCTTCCTTGCTGGAACAAACACCCATGGCTCAGACAGATTTACACAAAACTCTGAGCAGCTGCATTTGTGGTACATTTTCCTGGAAGAGTTACAACAGCTTGAATTTCTCTCTCTGGGTACTTTGTTTTAGAATTTCAAATAATTCTTCCCTTCAAATGCTTTCCCTCTCTTCTAATTCTAAATTACTCAGAGAAAACCCTTTTGTGTCTCCCATGTGTTTCATACAAGTCACACTCTTTCCTTAAGGAGGGAATGCCTGTGATCCAGGTCCTGTGGAATGAATGGGAGGTGAAGCAGAGGTTCTTTAGAATGATTTGGTTTCAACTTCCAAGTCTTTACAAATTTGTACCATCAGTACTTTGACTCATGGAACATTAGGAGAACATTGAAAGTCATTTTTTTTTCAGTGTCAGACTGCTATCCACTATATACACAACTTCCCATTCCACAGAGAGAGGAATGGATTAATCCAGGTCTCTTGACTCCTCGTCCAATAACCTTTCTGTCTCTCTGTGCTGCTACTAGAGTCAACATGAGATATAATAATTTAGAGAAAGCCTGCTAGACATCAGACTAAAAGTTTGGTTTGTTGAGTGAGCCCCATGTTCCTTCTGTTGTATCTGTCACTGGCCAGGGAAGGATTGCATTGTGGATAATAGGGAAAGAGAGTTATAAAAGGAAACAGAGGGAAACCCTTTATAAAGGAACTCTGCTGATCTCCAAGTATGGTTTGGTAGGGGCTCAGTGTGAGAGTTTTCATGGTAAGAAGAGAAAGTAAACAGAAGATGAGATGACTTTTGTAGTCAAAGATTCTGCATGTTCCTTATATGCCAGGTACTTTATCACATTTAGTTTTCACATCAATAATATGAGGTAGGCATTATCAAGCATGTTTTACAATAAGAAATTTAAGGCTCAAAATAGTTAAGTGACTTTAACACTGTCATAGAGAAGTGTCAAAGGTATTGTGTAAGTCAGTTTTATGTCTCTGTTGCTAAAATGCCTAACAAGGGCAACTTAGAAGTGGGAAAGTTTATTTTGGATCACATTTCCAGAGGTCCATGCTCAGCTGTGTCCATTGCTCTGTGTCCAAAGTGAGGCAGAACACTGAGGCAGAAGGACATGGTGAAGGAGTGCTGTTCCATTCATGGTGGCTAGGAAGCATGGTGGGAAAGTGGGGGAGGGCCCACAGGGAAGATGAAGACTTTCAGGGCATGCCCCAGTGATCCAACTCCTCCAGCCATGCCCCACCTACCTACAGTTAACACCCAGTTCAGTCAAACTAAGATGGATGGATTAAGTTGTGGCTCTCACTATTCAATCATTTCACTTTTAAACATTCCTGCCTTAACACAGGAGCTTTGGGGGAGCATCTTATATCCAAAGCAAAAAAGGTAGTATTTGAACTCTAATTTCTTCTAACTTTAAAGGCTTTTTCTCTTTGTACTTGTACCAATTGCCCACCAACTTCTCTGTTTTGAAAGGTTGGTTTTTTTGAGTTCTCAGATGTTGGATGAGATAAGATCACAGAAACGTGGACTGTAGGGACTGGAAGAGACCTTTGAGACCATCGAGTTTTATGCTTTCCCAAACTTCTAACCTCGATAAAGCCTTTGGAATCAGTTTTCCTCTCCAGTTTTTAGATTATTTGTCCTTTCAATAAACAGCATTTGTTCAGCAACAACTAACTTGTGTTCCTAGTTTTATTAATTAAAGCCATGTATGGGCTACACAGGGGAAGTTTGTAGTCACTTGAGTTAAGTGTAGCCATTACTCTGAACATCTATTAGGCTTTTCTGAAAATTTCTTCAATATCAACATGGTTATCATGAAAGGCTCAGAAATTGAATTCCATCCTTCATTTTTAAGATGGGAAAACTGAAGCACAGAAAGGCCAAGTGTTGGGCAGGCCCAAGAAGGCTATAGTTAGGCTTCCTCACTAAGGCTTCTGGTGGGCTACGTTTTTAGGATGTAGCCAAGGTCATGAATGCCTTTATTCAGCATATAAACACAAAGTCATAAGCATTTGCTTGTGCGCATGAGCTCACTTATAAAACCAGTTGACAATGTGTCTTCTCTGTCTGGCCTGCATGTAAAAGAGTCCTATAAATATGGATCAGGGGGCTGAAGCTGAAGGCCAGGGATGGCTAGGGGCTATTGCTTCCTCCAAATAAAGCATATCTACTATTCTAACTGCACCTCATATCTTCTTTCTTTCAATTGTCAGAGCCCCAAACCTTTCTTCCTGGGTCTGAGCCCCGACCACACAACTGGCATAGTGAGGAAGATTTTCTGCAGGTGAGAGATGCATCAACCCTAGCAGATGGAGGTGGGGGTGGCTGCGGCCCCTAAACATCATATAGCACGTAGCTGCCATGGTACTATTAACATGGACTCCTATGGAGAGTTGGGAAAAAATGGTTGGATTCTTTGTGAGCGCAGAGAAGGCTTCTGATTGCCCCATAGTGTACATGGACCCAGCAGGGTGCCATTGTGAACTGAGCACTGGAGCCTCCGCACTGGCCTGCACCCAAGGGAAAAGGTGGCAGCAGCAGTGCAGACAGAATGGAGAAGCAGCCTGACAAAGGGGACACATGGCCACTGGGGACAGGGGTGGCTATTTCTTGCAGCTCTGAGAGCAAAAACTGATGCAGCTCTATGAAAGACTGCCAAGAGAGGGAGTTACAAGACAAGGAAGAGGCTTTGGAAGCCAGAGTATGGACACTGGAGAAGGATCTTCATACTTTAAAAGTACCCCTTGGCCTTCCCTATAGTGTTAATAGAGTGGAGGAAGAAGAGAAAGAGGAAAATGAACACCTGCAAGCCCATTCAATGGTAATACAGAAAATGAAACAACAGCAGCTGATGGCTCCAGTGGGCAGCCTCAGGGCCAGCCCATGTAACAAAATTCACCATGTTCTGCCTGTCAAGCAGATTTGGTAGACTTGAGAAAACAATTTAGACAGGGGCCAGGATAGCCCCTGACTGTTTTGATGCTCTGCTTGTAAGATTTATGGTTGATGGCATTATGTGTAGTGCCCTAAAAATGGAGAAGTTAGCAACCCTCTTTACAACAAAGGTTGCAAAATATTCAAACTTTGAGGCACTTAGAGGGCCAGGAGAGCCCAAGTGTATTAAGAGCTGGAAGGAGCCATGAGAGAACCCAGGTGCACTAGGAGCTGGCAGAGACAAGAGGTTCAGGAGCTGCTAAGGTCTGTTACCTATGTAGGTGAACCAGAAACAAGCCCATACTTTGGAGGTTGGGCACCTATGTTGTTCAGTGCTTGATACGCTAATGACTCCAGCCATAGACAACTGCTTGTGTGGACAGTGGTGTCTGTGCAGCAAAAGACAGACACTATCTTTTTGATATTGTTTCAGAACAAAGTAGCCAGTGAGCTGAACTTCACATTATATGAACAATGGTAACACATGAAGCATCCCCCATAGCGATATGTACTGACAGCTGTGCTGTGTGTAACGGACAAGTTTTGTGGCAAGAGCTCTGGAGCTCAGTCACCATAAACAGATGAATAGAGGACATGTTACTGGCCATGCCACCCACTCCTGACTAGCATAGGCCATGATGAAACAGATACTTTGACTAGAATGCATTGGTCAGAGCAGGTACCTCCTGCTGACCTGGTAACTTGGTTACATTTTACAGATGAAAAAACTAAGTAAGCTACAGTCAAACAATGGGGCCTTTCTTTAAAGTGGAATGCCCTGGTAGAGGCCTGCCAGGCATATGTGTTTTGTGTTCATGAGTATCCATACCCTTAACACCTTGAAATCACAGATGGCCAGGAAATGCATGGATGCATCCCAATGACATGATGGCAGGTTCACTACATTGGCCATTTACCAAAGTTAGAAGGAGCCATATTTGCCTTGACAAGAGTTGATATGGCTACAGACTTGTTGTTTGCCTGGCCCAGTGGTCAAGCAAACCAACATACTGCAGTTTGCACCCTGAAAGTGTTGATGGCCTTTATGGTCAGCCCATCACAATATAGTGTGATAAAGCTATTTATTTTACAGGTCAGGATTTGTAGTACTGGAGAACTCTGTTACAGATTCAATGGAAGCTGCATGTCCCATATCATCCACCAGCAACAGATATGATAGAAAGCAATGACCTGCTTAAGGAAGGACTCAAAACTTCAGTCAACCCTCCTTCTATAATGTACTGGACACAACATTTGTGGGCAGTTGTGCAAGCTCTAAATGAGCATCCCTGATGAGGAGAACCAACACCTGTGGATGTTTTGCTGCAACACACAGTGGCCCCAATATAGTTTCAGGTGACAACCAAGGATGCCTGAGTTTGGGAAGCAAAGGAGTGTTCTTTTGACTGCTCCCGCTGAACTGAATGGGGTCAAACTGTGGATTAGACAAGGCCTGGACAAGGCCTGCTCAATTAAGGACCTCCCACCTTAATTGAGCAGCAATTTTAATTTTAGCCTGGTGGGGACGAGATTTGAAGTGTGATCGTAAACATTTACTTGTGAGCATGTGCTCACCTATGTAATCTATTCACAATGTGCCTTCTTTGTCTGCCCTTCATAAAAAATGGCCTGTAAAAATGGCTTAAGGAGCTGGAACTGAAGGTCATGGCTGGATAGTGAGTATTTCTGCCTCTGAATAAAGCATATTTGCTATTCTAACTCTGCCTTGCATCTTCTTTCAGCTGTTAGAGCCTCAAACCTTGTTTCCTGGGTCTGAGTTCCAGCAGGACACCAAGTGACTTCCTTGGCTCCAAACTTCTAGGAAATGGCCAAATAGACACCAAAACCAGATTTTCTATATCCCAGTTCTAACTGCCTTCTCCTATGCTAGGATACTTTCCTTAAGCAGTTTGTGTTTAGTTTGTTTCATCTTGAGAGTTCTGTGTTTTCAGGTTCCTAGAATTTCCTCTAATTGCTGGATATTTCCCTTCTGGAAATTGTCCACAAAGTAAGTTTGCTTGGTTTTGTCTCTTGAGATGTTATTAGCAAAGGTGTTTCATCTTACTCATTACCTTGCGGCTATTGAATGGGCTGGTGTGACCAAAGACAAGGAGAGTGGGAGAGGACACTGTGATAGTAGCCCTGATAGAGAGCTCAAACTAAGTACTGTGAGTTATCCAAAGAGAAAAAGCAAACAAAGTGCTGCTTTTGATGAAATTTCTCTCTAGCTAGGGAGTTATTAACTCCACCTAACACAACTCAGGATTGATTACAAATAATCAAAAGACACAAAAAGTGTGTGTTCTTTTCTCCACTGTGGTAATGTTACTAATTTACTAATGGGTAGATAATTGTTGAGGGCTACCTTATGGTAGGCACTGTTCCAAGGCCAGAAGCAGGCAAATGTTTTCTTTAGAGGACTATATGTTACTATTTTCAATTTTGTGGGCTATGCATCTCTGTTGGAACTACTCGATACTATTATCATAGTGTGAAATCAACAACAGAAAAATATATAATTGAATGTACAGCTCTATGTTCTCATAAAACTTTATTTACAAAAACATGGTGGACGAGAGTTAGCCTGTGGGTCATTGATTTCTAGCCTTTGATCTATATGCTAGATATTCAGCAGTGTATTAAAGATAGGGTCTCCATTTTAACCACACTTAAAGTTGAGAGATACATGCATAGAACAAATCATTACAAGTATTTAAGTCTTCTCTGAGACAAAAGCATATGATGTTATGGGAGCAAAGAATGGTGGGACATAACTGAGTCTGTGGACTCAAGAGAGACTTTCCTGAAGTGGTAACCTTCAAGCTTAGGCCTGAAATAAATTTGAGTTTCTGGATGAAGAGTTCCAGGGAAAGTGTTCTATGTCCTGAGGCAAGAATCATTTGGTTGTCATGTTTCTTTAGGCTCCTATAAGCTGTGATAGTTCTCTCAGACTTGCTTTGATGACTTTAAGAGTTTTGAGAAGTGCTGGTCAAATATTTTGTGAAATGGCCCTCTATTGGTGTTTTTAAATATTTCTATCATAAGTAAATAGGAGTTATGTGTTTTGAGGAGGAAGACCACAGATATAAAGTACTATTTTCAGTACATCATATCATAGATACATATTGTCACATGGTTCATAAATGTCAATATTGTTCATGTTCTCCTGGCTGAGATAGTGTTTATCAAATTTGAACTTAATTTTGAGTGCAACAAAAAAATTGATTTGTTCTTGAGCAACTGGGAGAGTAGAAGTGGCTACTACTGAACCAGGGGCACTAAAGAAGGAATATCCTTATTTATAGGGGCAGGTGATAGACTGGAAGAGTACAATTTTGAACATGCTAAATTCAAGGTTACTGTATGATGATCAGTTATAAGTTATAATGCTTAGTAGGCAAATGAATATACTAGTTTGGAACTCAAAATAAAGGTATGAACTTAGAAATCAATTGGAGAGGACTCAGCATGTAAAAGTCATGTCCATGGATTTGTTTACTGAGAAGAGTTTATGGAGTTAGAACAGAAGAATTCATAAGGTAAAATTCTTTCCATCTACTACAAATTTTAGTAGAAGAATAGACACAAATGTTGGAGAACAGAAGCAGAGGTCAGATACGTAAGAGGAAAATTTAGAGTATGTGTCACAAACCAGTGGGAGAAAGTGATGTAGGGCCAACTGTCTAACTCTTTACAATGAAGTCTGAAAAGACAGCATTCCACAAGTATTTATTGAATGCCTACTTTCTTGCAAGTACTCTTCTTGGTACTGGGGAAAAAGTTCCATAATATGGACAAAGTCCATGGGCTAGAATAAGAAGGAAGCCATTTTTCACCTGAGCAAGAGTGTTTACAATAGATTGGTGCAGATTGGTGCCAATCCAGACTGAGTAGAGTAATGAAAGGTAAGAAAACAGATAAAAATGTGTAATAAACTGCTTTATAGAGTTTGTAAAGAAGAGGAAAGATAACAGGCAATAACTGAAGTAGAATATGAATTGCAGGTTTTTTAAAGATGGATGACATGAGCATGTTTCAAGCCCAATGAGTAAGACTCTGTAACATAAACATCTGCAGGTGTCTATGAAAGAAAGGGAATAATCATTAGATAAAAGCCTTTGAGAAGATGCACTTCAGAACACAAATGGTAAGAGAACCTTAGGCTCTCTGATCAAGTTACAAACTTCCTGAAGGCAGGCACTTGGCTTCATTTATTTTGTATTCAGTGTCTGACACAATTTCCAAATTTCAATATAATTAAGGAATGAAAAGAAAGATGAAAAAATTGAAGAGAGTAGAGAGAAATAGAGGGCAGATGAGAGGAAGAAAGAGTGCACAGAAAGAATAGAGAAAGGGAAGAAGGAAACAAAGGAGAGATTGATTCTGTATTAGAATACAAATAGGATTTTAGAGAAGAGATGCCTGTGTTAGGTGGGAAGGTGCAGTGGAACTCTAAGCTCCCTTTCTGTGCTTAAAACACTGAAGTGTTAAGATCCTACACA
This sequence comes from Glaucomys volans, assembly GCA_020662805.1. Lineage (NCBI taxonomy): Eukaryota > Metazoa > Chordata > Mammalia > Rodentia > Sciuridae > Glaucomys > Glaucomys volans. Next base: position 237,069 of record JAJEJO010047449.1, read on the forward strand.
CTGCGGAGATCTCTCAGCCTGAACTGAAGGTGAAAGTCTTATATAGAGGATACAAACATGGGTCCTAAAGAGGAGCAGAATTAAGGTGTCAAGAGGGACTTTCCTTTTGAGGTCCTGAGACAACATGTGCTGATTAGAGAGTTTGTCTTTAATTTTTTAATTTGTTCTAATTAGTTTCACATGACAGTAGAATGCATTTATGCATTTTGATAAATCATACATAAAGGGAGTATAATTTCTCATTTTTCTGATTTTACATATTGTAGGATCACATTGGTCATGCAGTCATATATGCACATGAGGTATTTTGTTGCAGACTGGGTCTTGCTCATTGACACTGGGAAATAAATGGTGGTGTACTTCCTTATGCCAGGATTGTTGAATTCCTCCTAATTAAAGGTCTGGGTCTTTCTAGTTTACTAGGTTGCCTGACTGTGAGAAAGAGGCAGAGACATTAATGTGTAGGTAGCCATCTACCCATCCAAGTTAATACAAGGCCAGGGGAAGATCCTCAGGGCAGCTATTGCTATCATTTGTTAATATATAAGTTAGATAGGAATGGTAAGAATGGCAGAGAATTTTATCAAACTAACTTATCTTAAAGCTCAAATTTGAGGTATTATTTTCCCAGGAGTCTCAGCTACCAAAAGACACTTATGGCTAAATATTATTATATTATATAAGTTCCTTTTCTCCCTAGAGTTTGGTAATCCAGAATTTTGAACACAATTTCAATTTCATCTGAGATACGTATGGTGGGCCTTAAAATCTAATAGTCTAAATGTTCTTTAGAAATGATAGGCTCAGAAAAGGGAAGGATCTTGCCCTAAGTAACAGAGATCATAGACTCATGTATTGTTAAAATTGATGGCTTCATGAAAAGAAATATTAAACTTAAATCGATAAGGGAGTCTTGGATTCAAGTTTTGGCTCTTCTAATTACTAGCTCTCTCTAAAACTTGAGACTTGTTAGATATCATCATCCTCGGTTTCCTTATGTGTAAAATATATGTGTTAGTGATACTAATTCTATTGAGTTATAGGTCAAGTGAAATGACATATGTTAGTATGATTTGCTTTTTAAACAATACACACCATTTATTTTAAATGAGATTACTGAAGCCTAAGAAAGCAGGATGTTGTATTGCTCATTGAAATATCAATGGGTACTCTGAGAAACAATGAGTTGTGAAACTGTTCAAGTTAAACACGTTAATTTACTAGAGGACATATTGGAATCTTTGATACAGTAAAGCATGTTGTGATTTTACACAAGGAAATGAATCAAGATTAAAAACAGAGATAACATTCACCTCAAAATGTTGTTATGAAGTTTAAATGACACTGCATGGTACTTAGTATGCATTCCTTTCTTTTATCCTACTTCCCTGTGCCTACACTCAAGGTAGAATGGCATGGTATAAAGATGCCCAGATGATTATTGTAGCCAGAGATACAGGACATTCCCAGACTGAAAATTCTCTGCAGCAATGCAGTAAGCTGGGTGCCTTATTGCTTCTGGTGACTTCTTCATCTGTGTGGCTCCAATTTTCAAATAGTGCTTATGGCACATGATAAGGGCTTTTGTGAGCAGGTTATAATGTAGATAAGATATTTTCTTTTATAGAAAATGAGCTTCTAGAAATGATAATCTTAGTGTCTTGATGAGGTGCTAGCAAGAAATCCATTTACCCACCCAACCCAAATAGTCACAACCCAGCAAACTAGAAATTAGCAGAGACCCACACATTGACTCAACAAGAGGTTCAAGGCTTGGTAATTGACTGTTTATACATGAAAACTCCTTGAAATATCTCTTTCTCATCCATTAATCTTCCCTCCATCTTCCTACATGTATCTCTTTCCCTCTCCTGTCCTTAAGATGAAGTAATACCGGTGCTGCGGCTCCTGGAGAGATCAGACCTGTAGTGGCTGGAGTCGCCAGCTCCAGCGGGGAGTTTAGGCCCTTCAGTGCCATTTTATAGCTACCCTGGCAGAGAATGACCATCTTCAGCTGCCTGAGTCCTCAGAGCTGAGATCTGGTCTTCCGGCACCACTGTGTAGCGGATCCTGGAGAGATCTGGCCTGGAGCTGCTGGAGTCGCCAGCTCCAGCGGGGAGTTTAGGCCCTTTGGCGCCATTTGACAGTGTCCCCTGGAGAGAGCAACCACCTGCCAACACCTGAGCCCCCAGCAAGGAGTTCAAGCCTGCCTGGGCTCTCAAGCCCAGTGTCTCCATCACTGAGCACAGTTCTGTGCCCCCACCCCAATTGGTCTAGTGCCCAGGTCCACACCCTGACCTGGGGTCTAGCACCTGTGCGGTATGTGATTGTCTATCAACACCAGGCTGCCTCTGCTCAGAAGCATTGATCATTCCCAACCTGGAGGTAGTGGGACAGCACCTTTCTTGGGTCACCCCTTGATCAAACACCTCTCAAACATCAGGTGAGTTACTGGAAATCTGCAGGGACACTTCAAGTCTTCACAGGGAAATTGTGATCCCTCTGATTCACACTACTAGAGGGGAAGATACACGAGCAACATGAGAAAACAAGGGAGAAAGTGTCCCAAACAAACCTAGATCATATATCAAGAGAACCCAAAGACAGCATGGTAGAAGGAATGACAGAAAGGGAGTTCAGAATGTTCATAATTAAAATGATCCGAGAAGAGAATAATGTGATGAGAGAGAAAATTCAGGCTATGAATAATCAGCTAATAGAGCAAATATTTTTTGCAGGAAGCAAAAAATCATTTCAATAAAGAGATAGAAATTCTGGAAAAAAACCCAGAAATCCTTGAAGGAAACAAGGAAATGAAGGAAACAATAAACCAAGTTAAAAACTCAGAAAGTATAATTAACAGAATAGATCACTTGGAAGACAGAACCTCAGACAATGAAGACAAAATATTTAATCTTGAAAACAAAGTCGAACAAACAGAGAAGATGGTTGGGAATCATGAACTAAACCTCCAAAAAATATGGGACATCATGAAAACATGAAATTTAAGAGTTATTGGGATTGAGGAAGGCACAGAGATACAAATCAAGGGAATGAATAATCTGTTCAATGAAATAATATCAGAAAATTTCCCAAATATGATGAATGAGATGGAAAATCAATTGCAACAGGCTTACAGGACATCAAATGCACACAATTACAACAGATCCACAGCAAGGCACATTATAATGAAAGAACCTAACATACAAAAGAAAGATAGAATTTTAAAGGCTGCGAGAGAAAAGCATCAGATTACCTACAGGGGAAACCAATACGGATATCAGAAGATTTCTCAGCCCAGACCCTAAAAGCAAGAAGGGCCTGGAACAACATATTTCAAGCTCTGAAAGAAAACGGATGCCAACCAAGAATTGTATACCCAGCAACACTTACCTTCAGATATGATGACAAAATAAAATCCTTCCATGATAAACAAAAGCTTAAAGAATTCACAAATAGAAAGCCTGCCCTAAAGAACATTCTCAACAAAATATTCCAAGAGGAAGATATGAAAAACAACAATGTCAGTCAACATGGGGAGGAATTACCCTAAAGAAAGAGTCAATCAAAGGAGAAACAAAGTTAAGCTAAAAACCCCCAAAAAGCTAAAATGACAGGAAATACAAGTCATTTCTCAATAATAACCCTGAATGTAAATGGCCTAAACTCATCAATCAAAAGACATAGACAGGCAGATTGGATTAAAAAAAAGAACCAACAATATGCTACCTTCAAGAGACCCATCTCATAGAAAAACATGTCCACAGACTAAAGGAGAAAGGTTGGGAAAAAACATACCATGCACAAGGACTGAGTAAAAAAGCAGGGGTTCCCATCCTCATTTCAGAAAAAGCAGACTTCAAGCCAAAATTAGTCAGAAAGGATAAAGAAGGACATTTCATACTATTAAAGGAAGCATAAATGAGCAAGACATAACAATCATAAATATTTATGCACCAAACAGTGGTGCATCCATGTACGTCGATCAGATTCTTCTCAACTTCAGGAGCCAAATAGACCAAAACACAATAATACTGGGGGACTTTTACACTCCTCTCTCACCGTTGGACAGGTGTTCCAAGCAAAAATTGAACAAAGAAACCATAGGACTCAATGACACAATTGCTAATTTAGACTTAACAGACATATATAGAATATTCCATCCATCAAAAAGCAAACACACTTTCTTCTCAGCAGCTCGTGGCTCCTTCTCTAAAATAGACCATGTGTTATGCCACAAAGTAACTCTTAGCAAATACAAAAACATAGAGATACTACCTTGTATACTATCAGATCATAATGGAATGAAATTCGATATCAATGATAAAGTTACAAACAGAAACTACCGCAAGACCTGGAGAATAAATAATGTGCTATTGAATGATGCATGGATAACAGAAGATAACAGAAGATAACATGGATAACAGAAGGGAGCAAATTAAAAGATTCTTAGAAGTCAACGAGAACAAAGATACAACATATCAACATCTCTGGGACACTATGAAAGCAGTGCTAAGAGAAAAATTCATTGCATGGAGCGCCTTTAATAAAAGAATGAAAAGTCAACAAATCAATGACCTTATATTACAGCTCAAAGCCCTAGAAAAAGAGGAACAGATCATCACCAAAAGTAGTAGAAGACAGGAAATAATCAAAACCAGAGCTGAAATCAATGAAAATGAAACAAAAGAAACAATTCAAAAAATTGACAAAACAAAAAGTTGGTTCTTTGAAAAAATAAACAAAATTGATAAACCCTTAGCCACGCTAATGAAGAGAAGGAGAAAGAAACGCCAAATTACTACAATTCGTGATGAAAATGGAAATATTACAACAGACACAATTGAAATACAAAACATAATAAGCTACTTTGAAAATTCATACTCCAACAAAATAGAAAACCTGGAAGACATCAACAGGTTCCTAGAGGCATATGAGCCGCCCAAACTGAATCTGGAGGACATACACAACTTAAATAGATCAATTTCAAGCAATGAAATAGAAGAAGTTATCAAAAGCCTACCAACAAAGAAAAGTCCAGGACCAGATGGATTCACAGCCGAGTTCTACAAGGCCTTCAAAGAAGAGCTCATTCCAATACTCCTCAAAGTATTTCATGAAATAGAGGACAAGGGAACCCTTCCAAACTCATTCTTTGAAGCTGCTATCATGCTGATACCAAAACCAGAGAAGGACACAACGAGGAAGAAAATTTTAGAACAATATCCCTAATGAACACAGATGCAAAAATTCTTAACAAAATTTTAGCGAAACGCATACAAAAGCATAGTAAAAGATAGTGCACCACGATCAAGTGGGTGTCATCCCGGGGATGCAAGGTTGGTTCAACATCCAGAAATCAATAAATGTAATTCAGCACATCAACAGACTTAAAGTCAAGAACCACATGATTATTTCAATAGATGCAGAGAAAGCATTTGATAAAATACAGCACCCCTTCATGCTCAAAACAGTAGAAAAAATAGGGATAGTGGGGACATTCCTTAACATTTTAAAGGCTATTTATGCTAAGCCCACAGCTGGCATCATTCTAAATGGAGAAAAATTGAAAGCATTCCCCTGAGAACTGGAACAAGGCAGGGATGCGCTCTTTTGCCACTACTATTCAGCATTGTTCTTGAAACTCTAGCCAGAGCAATTAGACAGACCAAAGAAATTAGAGGAATATGAATAGGAAAAGAAGAGCTCAAACTATCCCTATTTGCTGATGACATGATTCTCTATTTAGAAGACCCTAAGAATTCCACCAGAAAACTTCTGGAACACATAAGTGAATTCAGTAAAGTAGCAGGATATAAAATTAATGCTCATAAATTGAATGCATTTTTATTCATAAGTGATGCATCCTCTGAGAGAGAAATTAGAAAATCTACCCCATTCACAATAACCTCAAAAAAATAAAATAATTGGGAATCAATCCAACAAAAGAAGTGAAAGACCTCTACAATGAGAACTACAGAACACTAAAGAAAGAAGTTGAAGAGAATCTGAGAAGATGGAAAGATCTCCCATGTTCTTGGATAGGCAGAATTAATATTGTCAAAATGGCCATACTTCCAAAAGTGCTATACAAATTCAATGCAATTCCAATGAAAATTCCAATGACAGACCTCATAGAAATAGAGCAAGCAATCATGAAATTCATTTGGAGGAATAAGAGACCCAGAATAGCTAAAGCAATCCTCAGCAAGAAGAGCAAAGCAGGGGGTATCACAATACCAGACCTTCAACTATACTACAGAGCAATAGTAACGAAAACAACATGGTGTTGGCACCAAAATAGACAGGTAGATCAATGGTACAGAATAGAGGACACAGAGACAAACCATCATAAATACAGGTATCTTATACTTGACAAAGGAGCCAAAAACATACATTGGAGAAAAGACAGCCTCTTCAACAAATGGTGCTGGGAGAATTGGAAATCAATATGCAGCAAAATGAAACTAAACCCATATCTCTCACCCTGTATAAAACTCAACTCAAAGGGGATCAAGGACCTAGAAATTATACCAGAGACTCTGCACCTAACAGAAGAGAAAATAGGTCCAAATCCTCATCATGTTGGCCTAGGACCAGATTTCCTTAACATGACTCCCAAAGCGCAAGAAATAAAAGCAGGAATCAATGATAGAGATAGAGTCAAACTAAAAAGCTTTTTCTCAGCAAAGGAAACAATCAGCAATGTGAAGAGAGAGCCTTGAGAGTGGGAGAAAATCTTTGCTACACACACTTCAGATAAAGCACTAATCTCCAGAATCTACAAAGTACTCAAATATCTTTACACCAAGAACTCTAATAACCCAATCAACAAATGGGCCAAGGAAATGAACAGACACTTTACAGAGGAAGATCTACAAGCAATCAACAGATTTATGAAAAAATGTTCAACATCCCTCGTTATAAGAGAAATGCAAATCAAAACCACCTTAAGATTTCATCTTACCCCAATTAGAATGTGTTTTATAAAGAATACAGGTAACAACAGGTGTTGGTGAAGATGTGGGGAAAAGGGTACACTCATACATTGCTGGTGGGAGTGCAAGTTGGTGCAGCCACTCTGGAAAGCAGCATGAAGATTCCTTAGAAAACTTGGAATGGATCCACCATTTGACCCAGCTATCCCACTCCTTGGCCTATACCCAAAGGACTTAAAATCAGATTACTACAGTGATGCAGCCACATCAATGATTACAGCTGCTCAATTCACAATAGCTGGATTGTGGAATCAACGTAGATGCCCTTCAATAGATGAATGGATAAAGAAACTGTGGTATATATACATAATGGAATATTACTCAGCCATAAAGAAGAATAAAATTATGGCATTTGTAGGTAAATGGATGATGTTGGAGATAGTTATGCTAAGGTAGATCAGCCAATCCCAAATATCCAAAGGCCAAATAGTCTCTCTGATAAATGAATCATGGTGCATATTGGGGGGGGGAAGGTGGCAAGAATGGAGGAAGGATAGATAGCACAGAGGGAAGGGAGGAGTGGGGTCGGGGTGGGGAGGTAGGAATAATAACAGAATGTGTGACAGACACCTTTGCCCTGTGCACATGTATGAACGCACAGATGGTGTGACTCTACTTTGTGTACAACCAGAGAAACAATTGCTGTACTCCATTTGTGTTCAATGAATCAAAAAATAAAATAAAATAAATTAAAAAAAGATGAACTAATACCTATCTTTGTCCACTGGACAATCATAGGACAATGCATTTCATCAAATGGCATGATTACATCCAAGCCAAGTTTGCTAGTTGTCACTCTTAAAAGAACTCTGATTAGAGGTGCTTTCTGATTGGTCTATTGAATACAGTGCCAGAGAGTGTATGCATCTTTCATGTGCTGTCTGGCATTAGTCTAGTTTCTGACACCGTCCTCACGAATCTGATTCAGACTTCTTGGTATCCTCCTTGAATTAACACTTCATTCTCAGCTTGAAAAATGATCTGAATTCTTCATCATGTTCCTGAACTCTGTGCTGTAAGCATGCCCAGAAATGTCCCCTGAAGAGTTGGACTCAAAGGCCTATGGCTAAGAGTAGGGGAAAGTGGGCTTTGGGCTTAGTTACCTCCTGTGGAAATTTTCTTCAGGATTCAGAGCCTTAAAGGTCAAACCTATACTCCTTTAGTGGAAGTTCTATCTGGAGACCTTGAAAATATTTAATTTATTCAGTCATTCTTCAAAAAAGGACTTGCTATATACTAAATAGACAATGATAGTTGAATGCCTTCTAAGGCCCAGGCACCATTTTAAATACCTGTCTCATTTAAATCCTCAGATCAGTCTGTAAGGTGTCATACATAAATTTTATCAACATTTTCAAAAGAGGAAGCTGAGGCCTAGAGAGGTCAATTACTTGCTCAAGGTCACACAGCCAATAACATGGCCTCTAGATCCCATAATCTTAGCTACTCTATTAAATTCCTTCTAAAAGTGTTGTTGTTGTCTCAGCTTTTTTAACACATCCTGAGTAGTAAGAAGTGGGTGTTCACAAACATTTGGCAGACAGCTGCACACACCTGCAATCCCAACAGCTCAGGAGTCTGAGATGGGAGGATCATGAGTTCAAAACCAGCCTCAACAACTTAGTGAGGCCCTAAGCAACTCAGCGAGACCCTGTCTTTCAATGAAATATAATAAAGGCTGGGGATGTACTACCCCTAAATTAACTCCTCAGTACCAAAAAAATATTTGGCAGAGAAGTGTGATGTGAACTTAATTGTTTTTAAACACCCAACAATACTTTCATTTCATATCTCAGTCTACCACCAATTGACCAACCAACCTACTTGCCTCTCTACTCACACTCTGCCTTTCTTTCATTTGTTAGATCAATAAGCATAAACCTACCTGTGCTTTAGTTCTGATTCACTTTAGCCTTCTCAAAACCTTCACTTCTGCAGTAATTTCTTTACCTCTTATGGTTTTTCCTATTAAATCATTTTCATCAGCTACTATTGTATGACAACATGTTCACTTTGTACTTCTTATTGGAATCTTGCCTATTCATGGTAAATAATTTATGTAATCTATTAATAAACTTTTGGAGTTTTGTGAACTAACCAGGTGAATTGTCATAGGAATTGCAATTACTCAACAAATCTCTTGAGGAGATTTGACATACTTTATGAGGACCTCTGTTCTGACTTCAATATCAGTGACCACCTTTCATGGTGAATGTTGTTTCTGAATTTAGTTACACCTTCTGCAATGCATTTCAATAAAGTTTCATACTTTTTACAATGACTATCTCACTTTTTTGTTAGATTGTCTTTTAGATAACTGAAAAAATTTATTACCACTCTAAGCCATGTATTTTTCATTAACCTTTTAATTTTAAGATAATAATTTATTCCAATGCAGTTTTTTTTTTTTT
>JAJEJO010047449.1:246577-367487 GCA_020662805.1 Glaucomys volans
CCCCCACCCACCCCCACCCCTCCCTTCCCTCTATGCTAGCTATCTTTCCTCCATTCTTGCCATCTTTCCCCCACACATTATGCATCATCATTCATTTATCAGAGAGACCATTCGGCTTTTGGATTTATGTGATTGGCTGATCTCACTTAGCATAACAGTTTCCAACATCATCCATTTACCTACAAATGTCATAATTTTATTCTTCCTTATAGCTGAGTAATATTCCATTGTGTATATATACCACAGTTTCTTTATCCATTCCTCCACTGAAGGGCATCTAGGTTGATTCCATAATCTAGCTATTGTGAATTGAGCAGCTATGAACATTGATGTGGCTGCATCACTGAGGCAATCTGATTTTAAGTCCTTTGGGTATAAGCCAAGGAGTGGGATGGCAGGGTCAAATGGTGGATCCATTCCAAGTTTTCTAAGGAATCTCCACACTGCTTTCCAGAGTGGCTGTACCAACTTGCATTCCCACCAGCAATGTAAGAGTCCAATGCAGTTTTAAGAAATAGTGGAGGCCAGGCAGTGGTGCACACCTGTAATCCGAGCACCTCGGGAGGCTGAGGAGGAGGATTGCAAATTCAAAGCCAGCCTCAGCAGCCGCAGGGCACTAAGCAACTCAGTGAGACCTGTCTCTAAATAAAATAGAAAAAAGGGCTGGGACTGTGACTCAGTGGTTAAGTGCCCCTGAGTTCAATCATTGGTACCCCTTCACCAAAAAAAAAAAAAAAAAGAAAAGAAAAGAAAGAAATAATGGAGTGATCTCTTGTTCCACTTACCCAGTTTTCTTATTGCTAACATTTTGGAAAACTATTGCAGCATATCACAATCAGATTGCTAACATTGACACAATCAAGGTGGAGAAAACTTCTATTACCACAAGAATTCTTCCTCCATCCCTTTTATAGATACATCTTCCTTTCCATTACTCACGGCCACATCTTTAATGTCCATCAACTACCAATAAATTCTTCATTTACATAATTTTGTCATTTAAAGAATTCTGTACAAATGGAATTCGTATGTAGTCTTTTGATATTGACTTTTTCACTCAGCATAATTTTTTAGAGACTCATTTGAGTCATTGTATGTATTACTAGTTTGCTACTTTTCATGTTAAATAGTTTTCAGTTGTATGAATATACTATAGTTACTTTAACTTTTCGTTTGTTGAAGGATATTGGATTTTTCCTAGGTTTTTGACTTTATGAATAAAATTGTCATGAAAACTCATCTGCATTTTGTTTAAACTTGTTTTCTTTTATCTAGAATAAATGCCTAGGAATTCAATATGTTAGAATGTACAGTAGTTGCATGTTTTACTTTATAAAAAATTGCCTGCTTTCCAGAGTTATGATAATATTGTATATTCTACTAGCGATGCATGTTTGGTCCATTTTATTTTCATTGTCAGTAGAAGTTGATATTGTTAAATGTTTGCATTTTTATTTTAATTTTTGACTATGTGAATAGGTGTTTGGTGCTGTTACATGTGGTACTAATTTGCATTTTCTTAATGGATAATGATGTTGAACATCTTTTCATGTGCTTACTTGCCATATGTATACCTTGTTCAGTAAAATTTATCTTCACAACTTTTGCCATTATTTCTAATGTTGAGTTTTGATATTTATTTAGGCAACTTAGATACTAGTTGTTGATGGATGTGTAGATTGCAAATATTTTCTTCTAATTTATAGCTTCTTTTCTTCCTTACAAAGAACTTCATGGAGAAAATTTTAAATTTTTTATGGTCAAAGTAATTTTTCTTTTCATTGGTGCATTGTAATTATATGTAAGACTGGGATTCAATGTTACATATTCTTACATGCTTATAAATGTTCAAATTCATTCCCAAATATTTCCCCTTTCCTTCCCTTTTCCTTCCTTCCTAATTCTTCAAATTCCCCTTCTATAATTTATTGGTCTCCATTCTAATATTTCATTCGTGTATTTTAAATATGTATGGAAAAATTTTAATTCTGATAAGGTCCAACATATCAGGTATTCTTCGTTATTGCCTATCAGTGGTGCAAAGTTTAAAAATCTGTTGTCTAACCTAGTTTCCAAAGATTTTCTCCTGCTTTTTCTTCATGAAACTTTTATAGCTTTATGTTTTATGTTTAAAACCATGATCCATTTAATTTTTTGTATAAGGTATTAGACTTTGTCCACATTCAATTGCTCCAATACCATTTCATAAATTGATGAATGATTTCAGCATCTTTCTTAAAAGTCAGTTTGCCATAAGTGTATGTCTATATCTGGGTTCTGCATTCTGTTCCATTGATCTATGTATCTATGCATCCTTCTATACCATTATCGTTATAATGATATAATGTCTTAGTATGAGTTATGGTAATACTAACATTTATTCTTTTTCATTAAAATTTTACTCACTTAACCCTTTTATTTTTTTGTGTGAATTTTATTTGTTTTTATTTTTTTCTAATATGCAAGGCATACAAGTTGTGCATGTGTATTAATGGGATCCCTTGTAGTATTTGATACATGGATACATTATTTAATATTTTAATTGTGTTAAACATATTTATCTCCTTAAACATTTATCAAATATCTTTTTATTTGTTCTAATTAATTACACATGACAGGAGAATGCACTTTGACACGTCATACATAAATGTGGATTTACATACATAAATGAGGATAACTTCAAATTATTCTGGTTAAACATGATGGAGGATTCTACCTATACCAGTCATGTAGTCATACGCACATAGGGTAATAATGTCTGATTCATCCTACTATCCTTCCTACACCCATAACCCCTCTCCTCCCTTCACTCCCCTCTCCTTAATCCAAAATAATTCTATTCTTCCCTAGCCCTCCCCCTATTGTGAATTAGCATCTGCATATCAGAGAAAACACTTGGCCTTTGGTTCTTTCGGATTACCTTATTTCGCTTAGCCTGATATTCTCTAGCTCCATCCATTTATCTGCAAATACCATCATTTCATTCTTCTAAAAGGCTGAGTAATATTCCATTGTTTTTACCACATTTTCTTTAACCACTTATCTGTTCAGTGGTTCCTCGGTTAGTTCTATAGTTTAGCTATTGTGAGTTGAGCTGCTATAAACAGCAATGTGGCTGTGTCACTGCAGTATGCAAATTTTAAGTACTTTGGGAATGAATTGAGGCGTGGGATACCTGGGTCAAAAGTTGGTTCCATTCCAAGTTTTCTGCAGAATCTCCATGCTGCTTTCCATGATGGTTGCAGCAATTTGCAGTCCTAACAGCAATTTATGAGTGCACCTTTCCCCCCACATCCTTGCCAACACTTCTTATTGATTGTGTTCTTGATAATTGCCATTCTGACTAGAGTGAGATGAAATCTTAGAGTACTTTTGATTTGCATTTCTCTAATTGCCAGAGATGTTAAACACTTTTTCCATATGTGTGTTGATTGATTGTTTTTCTTCTTTGCAAAGTGTTTGTTCTATTCCTTAGCCCATTTATATATTGGGTTATTTGTTGTTTTTCTTTTGTTTTGGTGTTTATTGAGTTCTTTATATATCCTGGAGAGTAATGTTCTATCTGAGGTGTGGATGGTCAAGATTTTCTCCCATTCTGTAGGCTCTCTTATTCTCATTGTTGATTGTTTCCTTTGCTGAGAATAAGTTTTTGAGTTTGAATCCATCCTATTCATTGATTCTTGATTTTACATTTTGTGTTTTAGGATTCTTGTTAAGGAAGTCAGAACCTAATCTGACATGGTGAAGATTTGGGCCAATATTTTCTTCTATTAGGCACAGGTTCTTTGTTTTATTGCCCAAGTCGTTGATCTGCTTTGAATTGAGACTTGTGGATGGTGAGAGATAGGGGTTTAATTTCATTTTGTTGCATATGGATTTCCAATTTTCCCAGAACTATTTGTTGAATAGGCAATCTTATCTTTAGTGAATGTTTTTGGCACTTCTGTTTAATATGAGATAACTGTATTTATATGGGTTTGTCTCTGTGTCTCTATTTTGTACCATTGGTGTATGTGTCTGTTTTTGTGCCAATACCAGGCAGTTTTTGTTACTATGGCTCTGTATTATAATTTAAGGTCTGGTATTGTGATGCCTCCTGCTTCACCCTTCTTGTTAAGGATTGCTTTGACTATTCTGGGTCTCTTATTTTACCAAATGAATTTCATGAATCGTTTTTCCAGTTGTACAAAGAATGTCATTGGGATTTTAATAGGAATTGCATTAAATCTGTGTAATACTTTTGGTAGTTTGACCACTTTGACAATATTAATTCTTCCTATCCATGATCAGGGGAGGTCTTTCCATCTTCTGAGGTCTGCTCCAATTTCTTTTCTTTCTTCTTCTTCTTCTTTTTTTTTTTTTTTTTTTTTTTTTTTTTTTTTTTTTTTTTTTTTACTGTTCTGTAGTTTTCAGCGTCTTTCACATCTTTTGTTAGATTGATTCCTAACTTTATATTTTCTTGAGATTATTGTAGGTGGGGTAGTTTTCCTAATTTCTCTTTCAGTAGATCCATCACTGATATATAGGAACATGTTTGATTTATGGGTGCTGATTTTATATCCTGCTACTTTACTGAATCATTGATTAGTTCTAGACGTTTTCTGGTGGAATTCTTTGGATCCTCTAAATATAGAATCATACAGTTGGCAAATAATGATAGTTTTAATTCTTCCTTTCCTATTCGTATTCCTTTAATTTCTTTCTCCTAATTGCTCTGCCTAGAGTTTCAAGGACAACGTTGAATAGAAGTGGTGAAAGAGGACATTCTTGTCTTGTTCCTGGTTTTAGAGGGATTGCTTTCAATTTTTCTCCATTTAGAATGGTATTGGTCTTGGGTTTAACATACATAGCTTTTAAAATGTTGCAGAATATTCCTACAATCCCTACTTTTGAATTGTTTTGAACATGAAGGTGTGCTGTATTTTATCAAATGCTTTTTCTGCATCTGCTTAGATGATCATCTGATTCTTCTTTGTAAGTCTGTTGATGTGATGAATTATGTTTATTGATTTCCATAGGTTGAACCAAGCTTGCATCCCCAGGATGAACCCCACTTGATCCTGGTGCACTATCTTCTTAAAATTTATTTGTATATTATTTGCCAGAATTTTAGCATCTATGTTCATCGGGGATGTTGGTCTCAAGTTTTCTTACCTTGATGTGTTTTTGTTTCATTTTGGTGTCAGGGTGATATTAGCCTCATAGTATGAGTTTGGAAGAGTTCCCTCCTTTTATTTTTGATGTTAATTCTTCTTTGAAAATCTTGAAGAACTCGGCTGAGAATCCATCTGGTCCTGGTTTTTTTTTTTTGATTGGTAGGTTTCTGATAGCATCTTCTATTTCATTGATTAGAATTGATCTGTTTAAATGTTATCTATGTCCTGCTGATTCAGTTTGGGTAGGTCATATGTCTCTAGAAATTTGCCAATGTCTTCAAGATTTTCTATTTTATTAGAGTATAAATATTCAAAATAATTTATAATTATCTTCTGTATTTCAGGCTTATTTGTTGTGATATTTCTTTTCCATCATACATTTTACTAACTTGGTTTTTTCTCTCTTTGTCTTCACTACTTTGGCTAGGGATTTATCAATTTAATATTTTTTTCAAAGAAGTAAATTCCTATTGTCAACTTTTTGAATTGTTACGTTCACTTCAGTTTCATTGATTTAAGCTCTGATTTTAATTATTTCCTATTTTCTACTGCTTTTGGTATTGATTTCTTCCTTGTTTCCTTCGGTTTTATTTTTATTATTATTTTTTATTCCTTTAATTTTGATCCATTGAACACAAATGGAGTACAGCTATTGTTTCTCTGGTTGTGCACAAAGTAGAGTCAAACCATCTGTGCATTCATACATGTACACAGGGCAATGATGTCTGTCACACATACTGTTATTATTCTTAACCCCCCACCCCGACCCCACCCTTCCCTTCCCTCTATGCAATCTATCCTTCCTCCATTCTTGCCATCCTTGCACCCCACATTATGCATCATCATTTACTTATCAGAGAGACCATTCGACCTTTGGATTTTTGGGATTGGCTAAACTCACTTAGCATAACAGTATCCAACATCATCCATTTACCTACACATGCCATAATTTTATTCTTCTTTATGGCTGAGTAATATTCCATTGTGTATATAAACCATAGTTTCTTTATCCATTCATCTATTGAAGGACATCTAGGTTGGTTCCACAATCTAGCTATTGTGAAGTGACCAGCTACGAACATTGATGTGGCTGCATCACTGTAGTAATCTGATTTTAAGCCCTTTAGGTATAGGCCAAGGAGTGGGATAGCTGGGTCAAATGGTGGATCCATTCCAAGTTTTCTAAGGAATCTCCACGCTGCTTTCCAGAGTGGCTGCACCAACTTGCAATCTCACCAGCAATGAATGAGTGTACCCTTTTCCCCACATCCTCGCCAACACCTGTTGTTACCTGTATTCTTTATAAAAGACATTCTAATTGGGGTAAGATGAAATCTTAAGGTGGTTTTGATTTGCATTTCTCTTATAACGAGGGATGTTGAACATTTTTTCATAAATCTGTTGATTGCTTGTAGATCTTCTAAAAAATGTCTGTTCATTTCCTTGGCCCATTTATTGATTGGGTTATTAGTGTTCTTGGTGTAAGGATTTTTGAGAACTTTGTAGATTCTGGAGATTAATGCTTTATCTGAAGTGTGTGTAGCAAAGATTTTCTCCCACTCTGAAGGGTCTCTCTTCACATTGCTAATTATTTCCTTTGCTGAGAAAAAGCTTTTTAGTTTGACTCTATCCCAATCATTGATTCCTGCTTTTATTTCTTGCACTTTGGGAGTCATGTTAAGGAAATCTGGTCCTAGGCCAACGTGATGAAGATTTGGACCTATTTTCTCTTCTATTAGGTGCAGGGTCTCTGGTCTAATTCCTAGGTCCTTGATCCACTTTGAGTTGAGTTTTGTACAGGGTGAGAGTTATGGGTTTAGTTTCATTTTACTGCATATGGATTTCCAGTTTTCCCAGCACCATTTGTTGAAGAGGCTGTCTTTTCTCCATTGTATGTTTTTGGCTCCTTTGTCAAGTATGAGACACCTGTATTTATGTGGGTTTGTCTCTGTGTCCTCTATTCTGTACCATTGATCTACCTGTCTATTTTGGTGCCAATATCATGTTGTTTTTGTTACTATTGCTCTGTAATATATTTGAAGGTTTGGTATTGTGATACCCCCTGCTTCGCTCTTCTTGCTAAGAATTGCTTTAGCTATTCTGGGTCTCTTATTTCTCCAAATGAATTTCATGAGTTCAGTAAAGTAGCCAGATATAAAACTAAAGCTCATAAATCTAATGCATTTTTATTCATTAGTGATGCATCCTCTGAGAGAGAAATTAGGAAAACTGTACCATTCACAATAGTCTCAAAAAAATAAAACACTTGGGAATCAATCTGACAAAAGAAGTGAAAGATGTCTACAGTGAGAACTACAGAACACTAAAGAAAGAAATTTAAGAATATCCAAGAAGATGGAACGATCTCCCATGTTCTTGGATAGGCAGAACTAATATTGTCAAAATGGCCGTACTACCAAAATGCTATATAAATTCAATGCAATTCCAACTAAAATCCCAGTGACGGACCTCATAGAAATAGAGCAAACAATCATGAAATTCTTTTGGAGGAATAAGAGATCCTTGGATTTTAAGATGTAGTGTTAGATCATTTGTTGGTTGACTTTTTATTCTTTTAATGAATCAGCTAAATGCAATGAACTTTCCTTTTAGTCCTGCTATCATAGTCTTCCAGAGATTTTCATATATTCTGTCAGTATTCTCATTTACCACTAAGTAGTTTTTAATTTCATTCTTGATTTTTTCTACTATCCATTCATCATTAAATAGTGGATCATTTAGTCTCCATGTTGTAAAGTAGCTTCTACTTTTTAATTTTATTTTTGATTCCAATTTAATTCCATTATGATCTGATAGAATTCAGGGTATTATCTCTATTTTTTGTAGTTGCTAGGAGTTTCTTTGTGACACAATGTATGTTCTATTATAGAGAAGGATTCATGTGCTGCTGAGAAGGAAGTGTATTTGCTGGTTGATGGATAAAGTATTCTATATGTCTGTTAATGCTAAATTATTGATATTATTATTCAGTTCTATAGTTTTTTTTGGTCAGTTTTTTTTTGGATGATTGGGCCAGTAGTGATACAGGTATTTTAAAATCACCCAGTATTATTGTGTTATGGTCTGTTTGATTTCTGAAATTGAGAAGGGTTTGTTTGATGTACATGTATGCTTCATCATTTAGGGCATAAATATTTATGATTGTTCTGACTTGATGCAAAATTCCCTTAAGCAGTATGGAATTCCCTTCTTTGTCCCTTCTGATTAACTTTGGCTTGATGTCCACTTTACCTATTATGAGGATGGAACCCCTGCTTGTGTACATGATCCATATGTGTTAATATATTTTTTCCCACCCTTTCACCTTCAGTCTGTGAATGTTGTTGCCTATGAGGTGAGTCTCCTTAAGACAGCATATTTTTGTGTCTTTTAAAAATCCAATCTGCTAGCCTATGTTTTTTGATTGATGAGTTTAGGCCATTTACATTCAAGGTTATTATTGAGATATGATTTGTATTTCTGGTCATTTTGGTTTATTTCTGGTTTTTAATTTGACTTACTTTCTCCTTTGATTGATTATTCCTTTAGTGTAGTTCCTCCCATTACTGGTTTTCACTTTTTTCCCATTTCATCCTCATGGAATATTTTGTTGAGAATGTAGTGTAGTGCAGGCTTTCCCAGGTGTGAATTCTTTTAACTGTTGTTTATCATGAAAACTTTTTATTTCATCTTCAAATTGTAAGCTTAATTTTGCTGGATATAGGATTCTTGGTTGGCATCCATTTTCTTTCAAAGCTTGAAATATATTATTCCAGGACCTCCTAGCTTTGAGTGTCTGGGTTGAGAAATTAGTTGAGATCCAGATTGATTTCTCTCTATATGTAGTTTGATATTTTTATCTTGCCACCTTTAAGATTCTATTCTTATTCTGGAGTTAGTCCTTTTCATTATAATATGCCTTGGTGTGGGTCTGCTCTAATTTTGTAGATTTGGGCTCCTGTAAGCCTCTCGTATTTGATTTTCCTTTCATTCTTTAGGTTTGGGAAATTTTCTGATAGCATATCATTGAAAAGTTTGTGCATTCCTTTGGCTTGTATCTTTGTTCCTTCATCTATCCTGATAACTCTTAAATTTGGAGTTTTCATTTTATCCCATAATTCTTGTATGTTCTGTTTCATGGTTTCTTATCTTTTCTGCATGGTCAATGGAAAAATCTATTTTCAAGATGATGTATTTTGTCTTTATTGCTTGGGGTTCAGTCTTCCAAGTAGTGTAGTCTGTTGGTGATGTTTTACATTGAATTTTTAATTTGGTTTATTGAATCCCACATTGTGAGTATTTCTGCTTTTTTTTTTTCCAGGCTCTCTGCTTCTTTATTGAATTGATCTTTCACTTCCTGTAATTTCTTATTTTACTCCATATACCATCCTTTACTTTGCAAATCAGTTTAATATGGGCATTATAAACTCCTTCTCTGACATTTCTTCTACTTTCAATGGATTCTATTATTGGATCAGCTTGGTTTGGGGTGCTTTGTTTCCTTGTTTTTTTTTTTTCATGTTGTTTATGTGTTTTCCCATCTAGCAGTATGAATCTGAGGCAGTAAAGTTTCTAACCTGAAGACCCAAAGTGTCCCTGAAGTCTGCAGTACATCATCTTTAAGGCCTCCACCAATATTAACAGCACCCAATGTAAAAAATATACAACCTTAAACCTAATAGCTTCTATTAAGAAATCTACAGTTTTGTCACAATAAACAGAAACAATGTGTTCAATTATGGTCCTACTAAATAAATAGTAAGTTTGATAAAAGGGTTTACAATTTCAAATGGTGGCCAAAGTCAAAATAAAATGGTGTAGGATGTGATGCCCATGAGGGAGGAGGAGATAAGATAGAAGTAAACATTTATAAGAAGAAAGAGGAATTTATAGAGGTGGTCTGTCAGCAGGAGAAAAGAGAGAAAGAGAATCCAGGTAAACAGATAAGTGGGAAGAAAAATATATACATCGTAAAAAAAAATTAAAAAGAAAAAGAAAATAAATAAAAACATAAGAATACACAATAAAACTCTAAAATACTATTCATATGTCCCAATCCTCAACAAACTAATGCATGAAAACTCTTGGTTTCAAAAATAGTAGAGATATGAGAGAGGAAAAAATATGTCAATAGAAAATTGAATTGCTTCTGCTGGGCTTCAAATGTTTCTCAGCTTCCCTTCTCTGGCAATAGGTGGGGTTGTCTGGAGTTTGATGGTAGTTCTAGTTCAGTGGGTGCTGAACCCAGTGGCTGGGTGAGCTGAGAGGAAGATGTGCTCACACCCTCTTTCAGCCCTCCAACCCAACATAGCCAGCCTGATTCATCCCCACATACTCCAGGATCCATGGGTCTGGGTAGATAACAGCTGTCTCCAGTTTCTACAAACTGTACCCCCTCACCAGGGCAAAATGTTCCCAGTCTCTGACTTTTCACAGGATTGCCTGACCCAGACTGGCCCTTGCAGACCCAGTGACTATCCGATACATCTGGGTTTCAGATACCTCACGCTCATCCACATTGCAGGCCCTAGATGTCAATGCCTTTCCAACTTCCTGAGATACCACCAGGGATGTGCTCACACCAAGCAATGACCCTGGGAAGGATAAACAAATGGTTCTCACCAGCACTCCCAGCAGGAAGACCTCAGGTACCTCTGAATATTCCGGCACTCAGACACTAGATCTCCAGACCTTGGCCAGTGTCCCACATGGAGGTGGCTTCATGCAACCCAAACTGCAGGCACTCTAGAAATCGACCTCCAGGCAGTGGCAGTGGTGACAGTACCCTGAAAATGAACCTCCAGCAGCTTGAGCTTTGGCATCAGTGTCAGCTTCAGCTACAGTGGCATTGGAGGTGGCAGTGGCAATTATGAATTCATCAAGGTGAAAACCTTAAAAATCCCTTCTTCTCACTGCATACAATGTATAGTTTTCAATTATTTTCTATAATCATCATACTGTGTAATGGTATCCCAAATTACTTGCTTCTATCTAAATATAACTGAGTAAACATTGATCAGACTTTTCCCATTCTCCCCCACACTGTCTCTGGCCTCTTATTACTACTAATGTCTGATCAACTTCTATGAGATCAACTTTTTTAGATTCCACATAAATGAGATCAAGTGGTATTTCTCTTTCTATTACTGACTTATTTCACTATTTTTATTTCATGATTTTCATGATTTTCTTGTTTCATGATTTTCAGTTCCATTGATCTTATCACAAATGATAGAAGTTAATTCTTTTCTATTGTTGAATAGTATTCCATTGTGCATATGTACCAGTTTCTTTATCCATTTCTCAGTATATGAATACTTGGGTTGTTTCCTCTTCTTGGCTATTGCTAATAGTTCTTCAATAAAATAGGAATGCAAATGTTTCTTCAACATACTGATTTCTTTTCCTTTGAATATATATCATCTTGTGGGATGACTGGATCATGTGGTATTTCTGTTTTTAATTTTTCCAGAAAAGTTCATAGTATTTTCAAAAATGGCCATACTAATTTTCCTTCAAACCAACAGTGAGCAAGTATTTGTTTTTCTCCCATTTCTACTAGTACTTATCTTTAGTGCTTATCCTTAATTTAGTGTGATAATTGCCATTCTTACTGGAGTGATGTAATATATTGTGGTTTTGATTTTCATTTCCCTAATGATTAGTGATTCTGAATATTCCTCATGCACCTATTGGCCATTTGTATGTCTTCTTAAGAGAAGTGTCCATTTAGATCTATTGCCATTTTAAAAATTGTTTTAAATTTAGTTTTGGAGTTTCTTATATTCTTAATATCAAGTATTTGTCAGATATATACATTGCAAATATTTCCTCCCATTCTTTAGGCTGTTTCTTCTCTCCATTGAGTGTTCCTTTTGATGAAGAAGCTTTTTAGTTTGATATAATGCCATTTGCCTATTTTGCTTTCACTTCCTGTGCTTTTGGGGTCTTGCCCATTCCAATGTCTTGAACCTAGTCCTCCTGTGTTCTTCCTGTAGTATCATAGTTTCAGGTATTAAATTTAAGTCCTCAGTCAATTTTGAGTTGATTTTTTGTAATGGGGGAGTGATAGGATTCTAGTTTCTTTCTCCTGGATATGAATATCTAATTTTCCCAAAATATTTATTGAAAGAAAATCTTGACTCCCATGTATATTCTAAACACCATTTATTAGAAGTCAATTGTCAGGGTCTCTGGTCTAATTCCTAGGTCCTTGATCCAGTTTGAGTTGAGTTTTGTGCAGGGTGAGAGATAGGGATTTAGTTTCATGTTGCTGCATGTGGATTTCCAGTTTTCCCAGCACCATTTGTTGAAGAGGCTGTCTTTTCCCCATTGTATGTTTTTGGGGCCTTTGTCTAGGATGAGATAACTGTACTTTTGTGGGTTTGTCTCTCTGTCCTCTATTCTGTACCATTGGTCTACCTGGCTGTTTTGGTACCAATACAATGCTCTTTTTGTTACTATTGCTCTGTAGTACAGTTGAAGGTCTGGTATTGTGATACCCCCTGCTTTGCTCTTCTTGCTAAGGATTGCTTTAGCTATTCTGGGTCTCTTATTCTTCCAAATCAATTTCATGATTGCTTGCTCTATTTCTATGAGGTCCATTATTAGGATTTTATTTGGAATTGCATTGAGTTTGTATTGCTGGTGGGGTTGCAAATTGGTGCAAGCACTCTGGAAAACAGTATGGAGATTCCTTAGAAAACTTGGAATGGAACCACCATTTGACCCAGCTATTCCACTCCTTGGCTTATGCCCAAAGGACTTAAAATCAGCATACTACAGTTATGCAGTCACATCAATGTTTATAGCAGCTCAATTCGCAATAGCTAGATTGTGGAACCAACCTAGATATATGTCAAGAGATGAATGAATAAAGAAACTGTGGTATATATATATATATGTACACAATGGAATATTATTCAGCCATAAAGAAAAATTAAATTATGACATTTTCAGATAAATGAATGGAGTGGGAGAATATCATGTCAATCCCCCAAAACCAAAGACTGAATAATTTCCCTGATAAGTGGTTGATGATACATAAATGGGGGCAGGGGGAGGTAAGGGAAGAATAAAAAAAGGATGGATTGTGTAGACAGAAATGAGGGTGGGGAAGGGGCAGGCAACGGAAATATAATAGAATAAGACAAACATCATTACCCTATGTACTTGTATGAATATGCAAATGGTATGATTCTCTTTTGTGTAAAACCAGAGAAACAATAGTTATACTGCATTTGTGCACAATGAATCAAAATTAAAAAAAAGAAGAAAAAGAGGTCAATTGGCTGTAGATGCATATATTTATTTCTTTGTTCTATTGTGTTCCTTTTTTCTCTATGTTTGTTTTGTACCAATACCATCCCATTTTGATTTCTACAGTATTGTAGTATGATTATTTATCCTTTGAAACATGTACATATTTTAATTTTTGCTTTATAGTTGTACATAATGATGGAATTCATTGTTTCATAGCATATAATGTATAATAATATAATTTGGTCAATATCATTCCCTAGTATTTCCTGTTTCTTTTTCCTCCTTACTCTCCCTGGTCTGCTGATCTCCTTTTGATTGTCAGGAGATCTCCTCCACCTTATTTTCCTTTTTCTCTCTAGCTTCCAACATATGAGAGAAAACATATGACCCTTGACTTTCTGAATTTGTCTTATTTCACTTATCATAATTTTCTCAGGTTCACCATTATGTATATATGCCACATTTTCTTCACCTATCTGGACAACTAGACTGATTTGATAGATTGGTTATTGTGAATTGTCCTGCTATCAACTTGGGCATGCATTGATCAATATAATATCATGATTTTCATTCTTTAGTATAAACACCAAGAAGTGTTGTAGCTGGGTCATTACAGTGCAAGGATATTCAAAAGTGAAATGATTAGGCTATGAGAGTTTTAACCTAATTAGTGGATTAATCCACTCATATGGATGGTAACTGTAGGCTGGTATGGTGTGGCTTGAGGGAGTAGATTGCTGGATGCATGCCTTGGAGTTTATGTTTTGCCCTGGGTCAGCTCTTACTCTTTTTTAGGGTTTCCATGTCCTGAGCTGCTTTCCTCCATCATGCACTTCCACTATGATATTCTGCATCACCTTCAGCCCACAGCTGTGGAATCAGCTGACCATGGTCTGAGTATCTGAAACTAGGAAACAAAATATATTTTTACTCCTCTATGTTGTTATTCTCAGATATTTTGGTCACAGCAACACAAAATCTGTCTAAAATGCTAAAAATGTTGAACAATTTTTCATTTGTTCAATGTCCATTGTATTTCCTTTCTGATGAAATTTCCATTTAGTTCATTTATCCATTTATTAATTGGGTTATTTGTTTTTTTTTTTTTTTGGTGTTAAGGTTTTTGAGTTCTTTATATATTCTGGCTATTAATCCTCTGTGAAGGGTAGCTAGTCAAGAGTTTTTCACATTCTTTAGGTTTTCTCTCACATTCTTTATTGTTGCCTTCGCTGGGCAGAGGTTTGTAATTTGATGCCATCACATTTATTAACTCTTGGAAGTATTTCCTGAACTTTATGGGTCCTGTTGAGAAAATCATTGCCTGTGCCTATATGTTGGAGTGTTAACCTGGTGTTTTCTTAAGAAGTTGCATTGTTTCTGGTTTAATTCTTAGACCTTCTATCCACAATGAATAGACTTTTTGCAGAGTGAGAAATAAGGATCTGGTTTCATTTTTGTACATAATGAATTCCAAGTTTTCCCAGCACCATTTGTTGAAAAGTTTGGCTCTTCTTCAATGAATGTTTTTGGCACCTTTTTCGAGGATCATGTGACTGTGTCTGTGTGGATTAATCTCTGTTGCTCTAGTATCTGTTTTTATGCCAGTAATATCCAGTTTTTGTTACTAAAGCTCTGCAGTATAATTTGAAGTGAGGCATTATGCTATGCCTCCAGAATTGTTTTTTGGCTTAAAATTGCTTTGACTTTTCTGAGTCTTTTAATCTTCTAAATGAATTTTAGGACTGTTGTTTCTTTCTTGTTCTCTGAAGAATGTCATTGGTATTTAGATGAGGATTGCATTGCATCTGCATGTTGCTTTTGGTAGTGTTGCCATTATAGCAATATTAATTCTGCCCATCCTTGAACCTTGGAGGTTCTTCTATCATCGTGAGTATTCTTCAATTTTCTTTATTCCATGTTCTATAGTTTTCACTGTAGAGGTTTCACCTCCTTGGGTAGATTTACTTCCTAAATAATTTGTTTTATTTTTAGGCTATTGTGAATGGATTATTTTTTTATTTTTCTTTCATTGTTGGTGTAAAAGAAAGTTATTCACCGTTTGATGTTGATTTTGTTACCTGTTTCATTGCCAAATTTGTTCTTATCTCTAGAAGTCTTCTCATGGTGCTTTTTTGCATCTTTTAAGTAGAGAATCATCCCTTTTGTAAACAGTGATAATTTGAATTCTTATTTTCCTATCTAATTTATTTTAGTTTTAGACTATTTCCTTTTTAAGTCCTGCCTAATTGCTCTGGCTACAATTTCTAATAATGTATTGAATAGGAGTGGTGAGGGTGGGTATCCTTGTGTCATTCCAAATTTTAAAGTAAATGCTTTCATTTTTTTCCATTCCTAATTTGTTCAGTGTTTTTTGTCACTAATGGTTGTTGAATTTTTTGAAGAATTTCTCAGCCTCTATTGAGACAACTATATGATTTTTGTCCTTAGCTGCCTTTTCATGATAAATTACATGTATAGACTTGTGTATGTTCAATCATTCTTTCATCCCTTAGAGAAAATCAACTTGGTCATGATGCAGAATCTTAAAGTGATTCGAATACGATTTTCTAAAATTCAAAGGAGATTTGCAATTATGTTAATCACAACTATTCTTCTGTAGTTTTATTTCTTTAATGTATCCTTATCTTATTTGGATATGAGTGTGATGCTGGCTTCATAGAATGAACTTTAAAGTGTTCAATCCATTTCTGTTTCATGGAATAACTTGAGGAGCATTGGCATTATTTCTTTGTGAAAGGTCTAAGAGAATTCAGCGGAGAGTCTTTTTGGTACTGTGCATTTCTTGGTGGAAAGTTTTTATTACTGTTTATATCTCATTGCTATTTATTTGTCTTTTGAGTTTTCTATGTACACTTGATTCAATTTTGACAAGTGATAGGGTCTAGCAATTTATCCATTTCTTTAAGATTTTCCAATTTTTTTTTAGTATAAATTTTCAAAACAGCCCAAATGATCCTCTGGATTTCTGTGGTGTGTGTGCTGATTTCTTCTTTTTCATCTCTACTTTTGTTAATAAGAGTTTTCTCTCTTCCTTTTTGGATTTTTATGGCTAAAGGCTTTCAATCTTGTTTATCTTTTCAAAAAACAAACTCATGTTTCAATAATACTTTGTATTGTTTTTCTATTCCCAATTTCATTGATTTCAGCTTTGATCTTGATTATTTTCTTCTTTGCTCTGATTTTGGAATTGGTTTGTTCTTGTTTTCCAAGGTCCATGAGAGGCATCATTAAATTTTCAATTTGGGAGATTTCTGATTTTCTTATGTAGGCACTCATAAACTTTCCTCTTAGTACTGCCTTCATTGTGTCCCAAATGTTCAGGAATGTTAGTTCACTGTTCTTATTTGATTCTAAGACCTTTAAAATTTCTCTTCTGACTTATTCTATCACTTACTCATCATGAAAATGCATTATATAACTTCCAGGTTTTTATATAATTTCTTAGGTTTTTTTGTCATTGATTTATAATTTCATTCCACTATGACCAGAAGAGATGCAAAGAATTATGACTCTTTTGTATTAACTAGTAGGTGATTTGGGCCCCAAATATGTACCTACTTTGGAGAAGGTTCCATGAGTAGCTGAGAAAGAAGTGTATTCTGCTATTGTTGGATGAAATATTCTACAGATGTCTATTAAGTAAATTTTATTTATAATATTTTTCATGTCTAAAGAATCTCTACTGAGTTTATATCTGCATGACTTAAGTATTGGTGAAAAAGGTGTATTGAATTCACCCAGTGCTATTTTGCTGGAGTCTAGCTGAGTGTATAACTCAAGTAGTATCCATTTTATAGAATTAGGTACACCAATGTTTTAGGGATAAGTATATATTATTATATTTTCTTGTTTGATTTTTCCATTTGCCAGTGTGAAATGTCCTTCTTTGTCTCTTTTGATTAATTTTGGATTAAAGTTTTCTTGAGCAGATATGAGGGTTTGTCGTCATATTCCAATTTCATGGGATAGAAATTTTCATCATTACACTTTCAGGAGGTGGCTATTTTTGCCTCTAATGTGAGCCTCTGACAAAAATTATATGACTGAGTTTTGTTTATAGTTTGATTTCATCAGCCAGTCTTTTAATTGAAGACTTGAGACCATATACATTCTGTTATAACTGAGAGATGTTTATTAATTTTTGCTATTTTGAATTATTTCTAATGTTTGATTTGGTCTTCTTTCTCATTTACTTAGCTCTTCTTTAAGTAAGATTTGTTCATTTATGATATTTGACGTTTGTTTTTTATTTCTTTTGTTTGAAGTGTTTGACTATTTTCTGTAGTGCTATGTTAGCAGTCATGAATTCTTTTAGTTTCTGCTGACCTTGGAAAGTTTTTATTTCTTCTTTGATCCTGAAAGATAGCTTGGCTTGATATAGCAATCTTCCCTGACAGTTATTTTCTTTCAGGGCTTCCAACTCATCATTCTAAATCCTCCTTGATTTAAGAGTTTGTTCTAGAAACTTAGAAGTAATTCTGATTGTCTTACCTCTAAATATGACCTGAAATTTTTCTCGTGAGTCTTTTAAAATTCGATGTTTTTCCATATGTACTTTAGGCACTTTAATTATAATGTGCATGGAGAAGTTCTTTTTAAATCTTGTCTATTTAGAGTTCTAAATGCTTCCTGTATATGGATATCCATCTCAATTTCAAAGTTTGGAAAATTTTTCTGTTTTCTCTGTATAGGTTGTTCCTACCATTACCTGCATTTCACAACCCTCTTCCATTACAGTGATTTAAAAATTTGATATCTTGGTGTTGTCCCAGAGTTATTTGTTTGAATATTCTGGTCATTGTTGCTTATTTTCTCTTCTTTAATACTGTGTGAAAGTTTCAGCTTGACCACCTTGTCTTCCAACTCTGAGATTCTGTCTTCAGTGTGCTATATTTTATTAGAAAAGTTATCACCTGAACATTTTATATGATTTATTTTGTATTTCACTATCATGATATCCATTTGGTTCTTTTTCAATATATATCTACTAATATATCTCCTAACTTCTATTACATGTCCTGTACTGACTTACATAATTCATTCAGTAGTTTGTCTGTGTTCTCTTGAAATTCATTGATCATTTGTTATAATCATTCTTTTGAATTCTTTTTTTGTTTTGTTTTGTTTTTGGTACCAGGGATAGAACCCAGTTGTACTTAAACAGTGTGCCACATCTCCAACCCTGTCTTATATTTTATTTAGAGTCAGGGTCTCAGTAGATTTAGAACCTTGCTTCTTTATGAGGCTGGCTGTGAATGCAAAATTCTCAGCTTCAGCCTCCATAGTGACTGGAATTACAGGCATGTTCCATGCTTCCCAGCTCATTCTTATTTTTTTAATTTTAATTTTTTAATTTAGATTAATTTACACAAATGGGGTACAACTTTAATTTCTCTGGTTGTACATGAAATAGTCACACCACTTGTGTAATCATACATGTATATAGGGTAATGATATTTGTCTCATTCTATTATCTTTCCTTCCCCCTGCCCCCTCCTCATCCCTCATTTTCATGTATAAATTCCATTATTCCTCCATTCTTGCCTCCCCCAACCTGTTGTGTATCATCATCCATTTATCAGAGAAATCATCTGGCATTTGAGTTTTGGGGATTGGGTTATTTCATTTATTAGCATGATATTCTCCAACTCCATCCATTCACCAGCAAAAGCCATAATTATATTCTTCTTTGTGGCTGAATAATAATCCACTGTGTTTATATACCATATTTCCTTTACCTATTCATCTATTGAAAGGCATCTAGGTTGGTTCCACAATCTAGCTATTGTGAATTGAGCTGTTATGAACATTGATGTTACTTGTCTCACTGTAGTATGCTGATTTTAAGTCCTTTGGGTATAGGCCAAGGAGTGGGATAGCTGGGTCAAATGGTAGATCCATTCCAAGTTTTCTAAGGAATCTCCATACTGCTTTCCAGAGTGGCTGCAACAATTTACAACCCCTCCAGCAATGTATGAGTGTACCTTTATCCCCACATCCTCGCCAATACCTACTGTTGTTTGTATTCTTGATAATAGCCATTCTAATTGGGGTGAGATGAAATCTTAGGGTAGTTTTGATTTGCATTTGTCTTATTACTTGAGATGTTGAACATTTTTTCACGTATCTGTCCATCATTTTTCACGTATCTGTCCAACATTTTTTCACATATCTGTCCATCAGATATCTATATCTGTGAAGTGTCTGCTCATTTCCTTAGCCCATTTATTGACTGGGTTATTTGTAATCTTGGTGTAAAGTTTTTTGAGTTCTTGATAAATTCTGGAGATTAGTGCTCTATCTGAGGTGCATGTGGCAAAGATTTTTCTCCCACTCTGTAGGCTCTCTCTTCACATTGTTGATTGTTTCCTTTGCTGAGAAAAGGTTTTTAGTTGGAATCTAACCATTTATTGATTCTTGCTTTGATTTCTTGTGCTTTGTGAGTCATATTAAAGAAGTCTGGTCCTAATTGACATGATGAAGGTTTGGACCTAATTTCCTTCTATTAAGTGCAAGGTCTGTGGTCTAATTCGTAGGTCTTTGATCCATTTTGAGTTGAATTTTGTACAGGGTGAGAGATATGGGTTTAGTTTCATTTTGCTGCATATGGATTTCTGGTTTTCCCAACACCATTTGTTGAAGAGGCTATCTTTTCTCCATTGTATGTTTTTTTCTCCTTTGTCAAGTATGAGATACCTGTATTTATGTGGGTTTGTCTCTGTGTCCTCTATTCGGTATCATTGGTCTACTTGTCTATTTTGGTGTCAATAGCATGCTGTTTTTGTTACTATTGCTCTGTAGTATTGTTGAAGGTCTGGTATTGGTTTAATTCTTCCTGGTAAGGATTATTTTGGTTATTGTGGGTCTCTTATTTTTCCAAATGAATTTCATGATTGCTTTCTCTACTTCTATGAGGTACGTCATTGGGTTTTTAATTGGAATTACATTGAATTTGTATAATGTTCTTGGCAGTATGGCAATTTTGATAATATTATTTCTGCCTATCCAAGAATATAGGATAATCTTTCCATCATCTAAGGTTTTCTTTAATTTCTTTCTTTATTGTTCTGTAGTTCTCATTGTAGAATTTGTTCACCTCTTTTGTTAGTTTGATTCCCAAGTATTTTTTGAGGTTATTGTGAATGGGGTAGTTTTCCTAATTTCTCTTTCAGAGGACTCATCACTTACAAATAAAAATGCATTATATTTATGAGCATTAATATCATATGCTGCTACTTTACTGAATTAATACATGAGCTCTAGAAATTTTCTGGTGGAGTTTTTTGGATCCTGTAAATATAGAGTCATGTCATTGGCAAATAGTTCTTCTTTTCCTATTTGTATCCCTATAATTTCTTTGGTCTCTTTGATTGCTCTGCCTAGAGTTTAAAGGATGATGTTGAATAGAAGTGGTGAAAGAGGGCATCCATACCTTATTCCAGTTTTTAGGGGAATGCTTTCAGTTTTTCTCCGGTTAGTATGATGTTGGATTTGGGCTTAGCATAGATAACCTTTGCAATGTTGAGGTATATTCCTACTACCCCTATTTTTTCTAGTGTTTTGAGCATGAAGGGGTGCTGTATTTTATCAAATGCTTTTTCTGCATCTATTGAAATAATCATATGGTTCTTAACTTTACGTCTGTTGATGTGGTGGATTACATTTATTGATTTCCAGACGTTGAACCAACTTTTCATCCCTGGAATTAACCCCACTTGATCATGGTGCACTCTCTTTTTAATATGATTTCCTAAACATTTGTTAAGAATTTTTGCATGTATGTTGATTAGGGATATTGGTCTGACGTTTTCTTTCCTTGCTGTCTCTTTGTCTCGTTTTTGGTATCAGTGTGCTAGTATCTTCCTAGAATGAGTTTGAATGGGTTTGCTCCTTTTCTATTTCATGGAATACTTTGAGGAATATTGGAATGAGTTCTTCTTTGAAAGTCTTGTAGAACTTGGCTGAGAATCCACCCGGTCCTGGATTTTCTTGATTGGTAGGCTTATGATGGTTTCTTCTATTTCTTTTCTTGAAATTGATGTGTTTAAATTGTGTATGTCCTCTAGACTCAGTTTGGGTGGATCATGTGTTGATGTCTTTGAGATTTTCTTCTTTGTTGGAGCATAGATTTTCAAATTACCTTCCAAATATGTTTGCATTTCAATAGTGTCTGTCATTATATTTCATTTTTCATCACAAATTTTAGTAATTCGAGTTTTCTCTCTCCTCTTCTTTAGTGAGGTTAAGAGTTTATTAATTTTTTTCAATGGACCATCTTTTTGTTTTTCAATTTCTTGCATTGTTCCTTTTCTTTCAATTTCATTGAATTCAGCTCTGTTATAATTATTTCCTGTCTTCTACTACTTTTGGTCTTGATCTGTTCTACTTTTGCTAGGGTTTGAGCTGTAATGTTAGGCCATTTATTTGTTGACTTTTTCTTCTTTTATTGAATGTGCTCCATGCAATGAATTTCTCCCTTAGTACTGCTTTCATAGCATCCCAGATATTTTTGACATGTTGTAATGTTTTTCTCATTTAACTGTAGGACTCTTTTTTTATCTCCTCCCTGATGTCTTCTCCTATCCATGCATCATTCAATAGCATATTATTTAGTCTCCAGGTGTTGGAGTAGTTTCTGTTTTTTATTTTATCATTGATGTCTAATTTCATTCCATAATGATCTGATAGAATACAAGGTAGCATTGTTTTATTTATTTATTTATTTTTTTTGGTTTGCAAAGAGTAGCTTTGTGGAATTGTATGTGTTCTACTTTACTTACTCATTTTTTAAAAATTTATTTCTTTCGATTCATTGTACACAAAAGGAATACAGCTGTTGTTTCTCTGGCTGTACACAAAGTAGAGTCACACCATCTGTGTATTTATACATGTACACAGGGCAATGATGTCTGTCTCATTCTGTTATTATTATTACCCCCCACCCTGAACCCACTCCTCCCTTCCCTCTATGCAATTTATCCTTCCTCCATTCTTGCCTCCCTTCCACCCTGCATTATGCATCGTTCACTTTTCAGAGACATCATTCAGCCACTGGGTTTTGGGGATTGGCTAATCTCACTTAGCATGACAGTCTCCAACATCATCCATTTACCTGCAGAGGCCATAATTTTACTCTTCTTTATGGCTGAGTAATATTCCATTGTGTATATATACCACAGTTTCTTTATCCATTCGTCTATTTAAGGGTACCAAGGTTGGTTCCACAATCTAGCTATTCTGAATTGAGCAGATATGAACATTGATGTGGTTGCATCACTGAGTAATCTGATTTTAAGTCCTTTTTGTAAAGGCCAAGGAGTGGGATAGCTGGGTCAAATAGTGAATCCATTCCAAGATTTCTAAGGAACCTCCACACTGCTTTTCAGAGGTGCTGCACCAACTTGCAATCCCACCAGCAATGTATGAGTATACCCTTTTCCCCACATCCTCGCCAACACCTGTTGTTGCCTGTACGCTTAATAAAAGACATTCTAATTGGAGTAGGAAGAAATCTTAAGGTGGTTTTATTTGCATCTCTCTTATAACTAGGGATGTTGAACATTTTTTCATAAATCTGTTGATTGCTTGTAGATCTTCTTCTATAAAATGTCTGTTCATTTCCTTGGCCCATTTATTGATTGGGTTATTAGTATTCTTGCTGTAAAGATTTTTGAGTACTTTGTAGATTCTGGAGATTAGTGCTCTATCTGAAGTGTGTGTGGCAAAGATTTTCTCCCACTCTGAAGGCTCTCTGTTCACATTGCTGATTGTTTCCTTTGCTGAGAAATAGCTTTTTAGTTGGACTCTATCCCAATC
Source organism: Glaucomys volans (assembly GCA_020662805.1). Taxonomy (NCBI): domain Eukaryota; kingdom Metazoa; phylum Chordata; class Mammalia; order Rodentia; family Sciuridae; genus Glaucomys; species Glaucomys volans. The sequence continues at coordinate 269,833 of JAJEJO010047449.1, forward strand.
ATTGATTCCTGCTTTTATTTCTTGTGCTTTGGGAGTCATGTTAAAGAAATCTGGTCCTAGGCCAACATGATGAAGATTTGGAACTATTTTCTCTTCTATTATGTGCAGGGTCTCTGGTCTAATTCCTAGGTCCTTGATCCATTTTGAGTTGAGTTTTGTACAGGGTGAGAGATAGGGGATTATTTTCATTTTGCTGCATATGGATTTCCAATTTTCCCAGCATCATTTCTTGAAGAGGCTGTCTTTTCTTCATTGTATGTTTGTGGCTCCTTTGTCAATATGAGATACCTGTATTTATGTGGGTTTGTCTCTGTGTCCTCTATTCTGTACCATTCATCTACCTGTCTATTTTGGTGCCAATACCATGTTGTTTTTGTTACTATTGCTCTGTAGTATAGTTGAAGGTCGGTATTGTGATACCCCCTGCTTTGCTCTTCTTGCTGAGGATTGCTTTAGCTATTCTGGGTCTCTTATTCCTCCAAATCAATTTCATGATTGCTTGCTCTATTTCTATGAGGTCCATCATTGGGATTTTAATTGGAATGACATTGAATTTTTATAGCACTTTTGGAAGTATGGCCATTTTGACAGTATTAATTCTGCCTATCCAAGAACATGGGAGATCTTTCCATCTTCTCAGATTCTCTTCAACTTCTTTCATTAGTGTTCTGTAGTTCTCATTGAGGTTTTTCACTTCTTTTGTTAGATTGATTCCCAAGTATTTTATTTTTTTGAGGCTATTGTGAATGGTATAGCTTTCCTAATTTCTCTCTCAGAGGATGCATCACTTACAAATAAAAATGCATTCAATTTATGACCATTCATTTTATATCCTGCTATAGTACTGAATTCATTTATGAGTTCCAGAAGTTTTCCGGTGGAATTCTTAGGATCTTCTAAATAGAGAATCATGTTATTTTGAGCTCTTCTTTTCCTATTCATATCCCTCTAATTTCTTTGGTCTGTCTAATTTATCTGGCTAGAGTTTCAAGGACGATGTTGAATAGAAGTTGGGAAAGAGGGCATCCCTGCCTTGTTCCAGTTCTCAGGGGGGAATGCTTTCAATTTTTCTCCATTTAGAATGATGTTAGCTGTGGGCTTAGCATAGCTAGCCTTTACAATGTTAAGGAATGTTCCTATTATCCCAATTTATTTCTAGCATTGTGAGCATGAATGGGTGCTCTATTTTATCAAATGCTTTCTCTGCATCTATTGAAATAATCATGTGATTTTTGACTTTAAGTCTGTTTATGTGGTGAATTACATATATTGATTTCCGGATGTTGAACCAACCTTGCATCCCCGTGATGAAACCCACTTAATTGTGGTGCACTATCGTTTTAATGTGCTTTTGTATGCGATTTGCTACAATTTGCTAAGAGTTTTTGCATCTATGTTCATTAGGGATATTGGTTTGAAATTTTCTTTCCTTGATATGTCTTTCTCTGGTTTTGGTTTCACGGTGATATTAGCTTCATAGAATGAGTTTGGAAGGGTCCCCTCCTCCTCTTTTTCATGAAATACTTTGAGGAGTATTGGAATGAGCTCTTCTTTGAAGGGCTTGTAGAACTCAGCTGAGAATCCATCTGGTCCTGGACTTTTCTTTGTTGGTAGGCTTTTGATGACTTCTTCTATTTCCTTGCTTGAAATTGATCTATTAAAGTTGTTTATGTCCTTCAGATTCAGTTTGTGTGGCTCATATGCCTCTAGGAACTTGTTGATGTCTTCCAGGTTTTCCGTGTTCTTGGAGTATAAATTTTCAAAATTTCTTTTTATTATGTTTTGTATTTCATTAGAGTCTTTTGTGATCTTTCCTTGTTCATCACAAATTTTAGTAATTTGAGTTTTCTCTCTACATCTCTTCATTAGTGTGGCTAAGGGTTTATCAATTTTGTTTATTTTTTCAAAGAACCAACTTTTTGTTTTGTCAGTTTTTTGAATTGTTTCTTTTGTTTCAATTTCATTGATTTCTGCTCTGATTTTAATTATTTCCTGTCTTCTACTTCTTTTGGTGATGTACTGTTCTTCTTTTTCTAGGAATTTAAGTTGTAATGTGAGTCATTTATTTGTTTAATTTTCATTCTTTCATTAAATGCACTCCATGCAATGAATTTTCCTCTTAGCACTGCTTTCATAGTATCCCAGAGATTTTGATATGTTTTATCATTCTCTTCTTTCATTTCTAAGATTTGTTTTATTTCCCCCCTGATATCTTCTGTTATTCATGCATCATTCAACAGCATGTTATTTAATCTCCAGGTGTTGGAGTAGTTTCAGTTTTTTTATTTTATCATTGATTTCTAATTTCATTCCATTATGATCTGATAGAATGCAAGGCAGTATCTCTACCTTTCTGTGTTTGCTAAGAGTAGCTTTGTGGAATAACATATGGTCTATTTTAGAAAAGGATCCAAGAGCTGCTGAGAAGTAAGTGTATTCACTTCTTGATGGATGAAATATTTTATTTATGTCTTTTAAGTCTAAATTCGTGATTGTGTTATTGAGTTCTATGGTTTCTTTGTTCAGTTTTTGCTTAGGAGTTCTGTCCAGTGGTGAGAGGGATGTGTTAAAGTCATGCAGTATTATTCTGTTGTGGTCTATTTGGTTCCTGGCGTGAGAAGGATTAGATTGACATACATGGATGCACTTTTGTTTGGGGCATAAATATTTATGATTGTTATGTCTTGTTGATTTATTCTTCCCTTAAAGAGAATGAAATGTCCTTCACTATCCCATCTAACTAATTTTGGCTTGAAGTCCACTTTATCTGATATGAGGATGGAAAACCCTACATTTTTAGTGAGTCTGTGTGTGTGGTATGTTTGTTTCCCAACCTTTCACCTTTAGTCTGTGGGTAACTTTTTCTGTGAGATGTGTCCCTTGGAGGCAGCATATTGTTGGGTCTTTCTTTTTAATCCAATCTGCCAGTCTATGTCTTTTGATTGATTAGTTCCAGACATTAACATTCAGGGTTATTATTGAGATACAATTTGTATTCCCAATCACTATGCCTTATTTTTGGTTTTTAACTTGACTTGGTTTCTCCTTAATTTGGCTATTCCTTTAGGGTAGTTCCTCCCTATGCTTGTTTACATTGTTGATCTTCATTTCTTCCTCATGGAATATTTTACTGAGAATGTTCTGTAGTGTTGGCTTTCTATTTGTGAATTCTTTTAGCTTTTGTTTATCATGGAAGGATTTTATTTCATCTTCAAATCTGAAGGTGAGTTTTGCTGGGTATAAGATTCTTTTTTGGTATCCATTTTCTTTCAGGGCTTGGAATACATTATTCCAGGTCCTTCTTGCTTTTAGCATCTGTGTTCAGAAATCTGCTGATAACCATATTGGTTTTCCCCTGAATGTAATCTGATTTTTTTCTCTTGCCATCTTTAAAATTCTATCTTTATTTTGTATGTTAGGTACTTTCATTATAATGTGTCTTGGTGTTGATCTGTTGTAGTTTTGTACATTTGGTGTCCTGTAAGCCTCTTGTATTTGATTTTCCATTTCATTGTTCAGATGTGGGAAATTTTCTGACATTATTTCATTGAACAGATTATTCATTCCTTTGGTTTGTATCTCTGTGCCTTCCTCAATCCCAATAATTATTAAATTTGATCTTTTAATGATATTCCATAATCCTTATAGTCTTTGTTCATGATTTCTTACCATCTTCTCTGTTTGGTCAACTTTGTTTTCAAGATTAAATATTTTGTCTTCAATGTCTGATGTTCTATCCTCCAGGTGATCTAGACTGCTGGTTATGCTGTCTATTGAGTTTTTAATTTGGTTTATTGTTTCCTTCATTTCAAGGATTTCTGTTTGGTTTCTTTTCAACATCTCTATCTCTTTATTGAAATGTTCTTTAGCTTTCTGCGTCTGTTCTTTAAACTGTTGATTGGTGCAATCATTCATTTCCTGCATTTTTTTCTCTCATCTCATCATTTGCTTCTCTGATCATTTTAATTATGTACATTTTGAACTCCCTTTCTGACATTTCTTCTACCATGTTGTCACTGTATTGTGTTGATGAAGTTTCTAGGTTTTTCTTTCTTCCCCTTTCTTCTTATGTTGTTCATTTACCTTCCCTTCTATCCATGAGAATCTGAGGTATAGCAGCTTTGCCCCTTAAAACAAGGGGCATCCCTGCATGTTTCCAATTTCTCACTCCTAGTCTTCAGTAGCACTAGACCATGGACCGGGGTCAGACTGGAGTAAGACTTGGCCTCTGAGCTCTGCCTCCCAGCATGGGAGCCTCAAGTGTGTGCTCTGTGTTCGCTTCCCCCACGCTGAAGGCTCCTGCTTCTACACTGTCCCTGCTGCCCCCTCAGAGGTCTTACAGGAGCACTCTGGGCCTACTTCCTGGGTGTGGAACTCTCACCTGTCTGCGCTGGGCTGAGTCTGATGTCTGTTTCTGTGTCCGCCTCTCCAGACCTAGAATTCTCGTGGAACTTGACTGAGCTGAATGCAGGCCTCTGGGCTGGGTCCCTGGGAGAGGATGACCCATGTGACCTCTCCTCAGTGCCCACTTCCTGCACTGAAGACTCTCACCTCCAGGCTGTGCCGGGGGCCCCTGTGGAGGACCCACGAGAGTGCTCTGGGCCCACGCCCTGAGTGGAGAGCTCTCAGCTGTCTGTGCGCTGGGCTGCGCCTGATGTCTGTCCATATATTCTACTTTAGAGAAGGATCCATGTGCTGCTGAGAAGAAAGTGTATTTGCTTGTTGATGGATGGAATATTCTATGTATGTTGGTTAAGTCTAAATTATTGATTGTGTTTTTGAGTTCTATGGTTTCTTTGTTCAATTTTTGGTTTAGAAGATCTGTTGAATGGTGAGAGAGGTGTATTAAAGTCATGCAGTATTATTGTGTTGTGGCCTATTTGGTTCCTGGAATTGAGTAGGATTTGTTTAACATACATGGATGCACCGTTGTTTGGTGCATAAACATTTATGATGGTTATGTCTTGCTGATTTATGCTTCCCTTAAGCAGTATGCAATGTCCTTCTTTATCTCCTCTGACTAACTTTGACTTGGAGTCCACTTTATGTGATACAGGGATGGAAATGCCTGCCTTTTTACTGAGTCCGTGTGTGTGGTATGTTTCTTCCCATCTTTTCACCTTTAGTATGAGGTTATCTTTTTCTATGAGATGAGTCTCTTGTGAAGGCAGCATACTCTTGGGTCTTTCTTTTTAATCTAATCTGCCAGTTTATGTCTTTTGATTGATGAGTTTAGGCCACTAGCATTCGGGGTTATTATTGAGATATGACTTGTATTCCCAATCATTTTGGCTTATTTTTGGTTTTTAACTTAACTTGGTTTCTCTTTTAGTTAGCTATTCCTTTAGGGTAGTTCTTCTTTTTGCTGACTTACATTGTTGGTTTTCATTTCGTCCTCATGGAATATTTTGCTGAGAATGTGCTGCAGTGCAGGCTTTCTATTTGTATATTCTTTTAACTTTTGTTTATCGTGGAAAGATTTTATTTCATTGTTAAATCTGAAGGTCAGTTTTGCAGGCTGTAAGATTCTTGGTTGGCTTCCATTTTGTTTCAGAGCTTGAAATATGTTGTTCCAGGCCCTTCTAGCTTTTCAGTTTTGGGCTGAGAAATCTGCTGATATATGTGTTGATTTACCCCTATGTGTAATCTGATGCTTTTCTCTCACAGCCTTTAAAATTCTATCTTTATTTTGTGTATTAGATATTTTCAATATAATGTGCCTTCATGTCGATCTGTTGCAATTTTGTACATTTGATGTCCTGTAAGCCTCTTGTATTTGATTTTCCATTTCATTCTTTAGATTTGGGAAATTTTCTGATATTATTTCATTGAATAGTTTATTCATTCCCTTGGTTTGTTTCTCTGTGTGTTCCTCAATCCCAATAATTTTCATATTTGTTCTTTTCATGATATCCCATAATTCTTGGAGGTTCTGTTCATGATTTCTTATCATCTTCTTTGTTTGGTCATCTTTGTTTTCAGGATTCAATATTTTGTCTTCATTGTCTGAGGTACTGTCTTTCAAGTGATTTAGTCTGTTGGTTATGCTTTCTTATTAAGTTTTCAATTTGGTTTATTGTTTCCTTCATTTCAAGGATTTCTGCGTTTTTTTTCAGAATCTAGATCTCTTTATTGAAACGATCTTCTTCTTTCCTGCATTTGCTCTTTTAACTGTTTATTGGTGTGATTATTGATTGCCTACATTTCCTCTCTATCTCATCATTTGCTTCTTGGATCATATAAATCATGTACGTTCTGAACTCTCTTTATGATATTTCTTCTACCATGCTGTCATTGGATTTTATTGAAATGGCATCTAGGTTTGTTTGGGACACTTCATTCCCTTGTTTTCTCATGTTCTTCACGTATTATCCCCTCTAGCAGTGTGAATCTGCAGTGTAAAACTGCAGTTTCCTCCTATAGACTTAAAGTGTCCCTCAAGGTTTCCAGTATCTCACCTTAAAGTGGGAGATCAATATTAGCAGCACACAATACAAACCATATGTGTCCTGAATCCAAATAGTTCCTATTAAGATATTAGCAGTATTGTCTTAATAAACACAGAGGATGAGTTTATTATCTATATCAAAACAATAGATTTGCAATAAGGACTACAATTTCTAGTGGGGGATGAAGGGAATGGGGAAGGGTGTAGGATGTAATATTAATTACATAAGAAGTGAATCTGCAGAGGTACTATGTTGTGGAAATAGTGAAAGTGGAATTTAAACAAATTGGTTGTTAGCCTGAGAAAAGGGAGAAAGAGTCTCCAATGAAACAGATAGATAAGAGGACAATCGGAGAGTGAGAAAAATGATAATAAAAGAAAAGTGGGAATAATAGTAGGTATAATTGGAATGATTGTAATAATACTGCTAATAAAAAATTCTACAATAAAACTATACTATACTGTTCAAACCTTCTGGTCTTCACTAGCGTGATATCTGAGAGGTACTTGATAATGTGGTGTCCTAAAAAGAGAGCTGCCCCGCTAGGAATGGTGGTCTCCATCCATGCTAGCAGTCCTCGTGTTGGTAGATGGTCAGCTGCATCGGGGCACTAGACTGTGAGCTTGACTGGGTTGTCTGGAGATGCCCACGGGTGCTGGACCAGTTCCCCAACTCATTCTTTTGAAATTTTTTTTATCTGATATTTCATCCTTTTCAGTATTTTGGAGTCAATTGCCAGTTAATTATGAACTTTAGGACACATTGTGTTACTGCATTTTTCATTTTTCTTATATTCCTGTGTTGGGTTTAATATATCTGTTGGGATTGATTTCTCTTCCACTCTTATTTATAGGCACAAGATTCTCTTGCCAGTGTTATAGAGTGATCTGGATTGAGATTCCTCATAGGTGTGGTATCCACATTCTTTGTGGTAATTCTCTTTGTTTTTGCTGTAGGAATGGACACTTGTGAGTGGGACCTAAGTCCAAGTACCACCAAGGTGTTCCTACTTGGGGGCTCATTTGTAGTTTGGGAATTTTGTCACTTCTATTCAATATGTTAAATTTTTTATTTTATTTATTTATTTATTTATTTATTTATTTATTTATTGCAGTGCTGGGGATTGAACCCAAGACCTTGTGCTAGCAAGGCAAGCACTCTACCAACTGAGCTATATCCCTAACCCCAATATGTTAAATTATAGCTTAAGTTTAAGTGTAGTTAGTTTTTGTGTGGAGCAAGGTGCACATTCCTTTGCCTGGGATTAGTTCAGCAACAGATTCTCTACCCTGTGAACTTATAATGTCCCTGTCCATTCCCAACACCTCACAGAAAAGTGGAAACAAACAATAGCAATAACTGATACAAGCAATGTATAATACTAAATTAAATAACCACTGACAACTATGACAGATAAGACACTAATTCCACAAAAATATGAATGGTGCTGTCAGCAATTGTCAACAGCAAAAACAATGAATAGCTGTGAACTAGATTTGGCATTAAAGTAAACAGCAAGTATTAACTATGTCATCCACAGTACTAATAAGTACTACAACTTGAATTGTTGGGGCAGGAATATTTTTATATAAACAAAATATTTCTAAAATATTCCTCCAAAATATGGTAAAAACACAGGTCATTAAGATAAAATAAAATGTGTTAGGAAGGTAGAAGAAAGTTTAGAATGTTCAAAATGTGAAGAGAGAATGCTTAGGAGATGCAGTAAATGATGGTTATAAGGGTGAAGAAGAAATAGTATTAAAAAAGCAAAGCAAAGGCAGACAGAAAGAAAACAGTAGAATTTTGTCATTAGTTGGAAAAGAAAGGAGAGAAAGAGAAACAAGAGGATCAAAAACAAAACAAAGCAGAACAAAAATATACCACAAACTCTAAAACTCTAACCCTCAAAACTGAAAAATAGCTACCATAAGAATGGTAAAACTTCCTCTCTCTCTCTCTCTCTCTCTCTCCATACACACACACACACACACACACACACACACACACATACACATATATGTGTGTGTGTATATATATATACATATATATATATATTCATGAACCAATCAGCAAGCAAAAACACACTACATCATACACACACACAAAAAAAATTCTTAATAAAAATTTAAATAATTCTCTCTACCGAGGTTGGTAAAAGAGTTAAAGAGGATGGACGGTCACTGTCTATGCCTGACTATAGTTCTTTCCATTTCTTCTTGGGTTGTATACTGAGAAATAGAGATACAGATGCAGATATGGATAGAGATAGAGAGAGATCTCCCAAGGTCTGGGTATTGTTGACCCCATCCTTCTTTGTTGCTTACCAAGCTACTAGTTGGAGTGATCTAAAAGTTAGGATGTTTGAAATATTTCTCAGCTTCTTTCTCATCAGTGTAATTTAGGAATGAAGGGGAAGTAGTGTTGATGGGAGTTTTGTCCACACAGACCAGATCAATGCATTCCCAGTGTGGGGCTACTGCAGAGTTCTAAGAAGGGTTTTCTAGTATTTGGGGCTTAGTTCCAATCAGGCCTTAGGGAATTTGCTGGATGGTATCTGCTCTGGAGATGTGAGATCAACACATGTCTAGTGTTAGACAGATGCTGTTCTTTTCTGGGAGTATGGATTTTGAGAACTCTCTGAGAATTATCAGGAATCTGGGGAGCCAATACTCCACAGATCTCACACATTCTGTTGTCCATAATTCAGCATTCAGAGTCTTAGTCCCTGAGCATATTACCACCAGCCTATTCAGTTTCCTGACCCACTTTAGCTAGTCACATGAGCCGCAAGATTCAAAGTCATTTAACTAACTCGAATCCCACTGGGTACAATCTTCCCTGGGTCTGTTTCACTCATGTTCAGCTAGGTATACCTTAGGCTGCAGGCTAGACACTTGTTGGGCTACTATGGTAATATTTGCTATCTTCTTCTGGGCTCCCATATAAGAAAGCTACAGCATGTCCTCCTTCAAATGGCTCCTAGCCTCAGCTTTCCGCTTGCTGGTTGAGAATACAGAGCACTTTACAAACCCAAGTTCACTGTGCAGTCTCTGGATCAGCTAAGTTCAGGATGCTTTTCTGATCTACCAGTTTTTCTGTGGCAAATTTCTCCTTTGTGTTTCTCTCTCTGATTTTACTACCCTCTATGGTGAAGCACTGCTTCTGCTATTGCCACAGCTGGTTTGGCTCCAATGTACTCTTTCTTGTTCTTTGTTCAATGCACCCAAATTTCTGAGTCTCTCTGAGACTCTGACATTCTGATATGGAATTTCAGTGAATTTCCTCTTTCAGCCCCTCGCTGACAAGCAGCTCTCCTATTGCTTTAATCTCCAACCATGGAGCACTTGGGAATGCAACCTTCCTCTCATTTACCATCTTGAATCAGGACCTGTAGTATGCTTTGAAATTAGGAAGGATAATGCCTTCTTTTGTTCATTTTGCTCAAAATGATTTTGGCTTTTCATGTATTTTGTGGTTCCACAGAAATTTTATTTTATTTTTTAGTTCTATGAAGAATACCATTTTTATTTTCATAAGACTTGAACTGAATCTGTAAACCACTTTTTCTATTATGACCCTTATAACAATATTAATTATGCAAATCCAGATAGTTTTTCCACTTTTTTGTGTTGTCTTAAATTTATTTCATTGATATTTTATATATTTTTTATAATAGAGTTCTTTCACAACTTTGGTTAAATTTATTCCCAGGTATTTTGCTTTTTTGTAACTATTACTATTTGGGTCGATTTTTAAATTTTTATTCAGATTATCCACTGTTGCCTTATACCAATTCTACTGAATTTAAGTGCAAACTTTGTATTGTGAAACTGCTAAATTCATTTATTAATTACAATAGATTTTGGTGGGACTGTTTGAGTTTTCCATATATAATACCACACCATCTCTATATAGTGACAATTTGACTTTTTTTTCCAGTTAGAGTGCTTTTCATTTATCATACCTAATAGCTTGAATAGGACTTCAAGAACACCATTGAATAAAAGTGGTAAAAGTGGGAATCCTTGTCTTATTCCAGATCTTAGAAAATTTGCAGATTCTTCCCATCAAATATAACATTAGCATATGGCCAATATATGTATTATGTTCAGGTATATTCCTTCCTTGTATGACTAATTTGTTTGGCATTTTAATCATGATGGGATGTTGAATTTTATTGAATGCTTTCTCAATATCAATTGAGATGACCATATATTTTCTGTCATTCATTCTGTCCATATGGTGTATAATTTTTATTCATTTGAGTATTTTGAACCATACTTGCATCCCTGGGATTAATCCCACTTTATCGCAATGGAAAATATTTTTAATGTGCTCTTTGGTTTAGGTTTTCTAATTTTTTGTAGAGCATTTTTGTGTTTATGTTCATCTAGTTTATTGGCCTATAGTCTACTTTTTGACCTTGTGTCCTTATTTGGTTTTGATACTAAGGTTGTGCAGACCTCACAAAATGTGTTTGGCAGAACTCTTGCAGTTCAATTTTTTTTAATAACTTGAGAATTGATATTTGTTCTTCTTTAAATATGTGGTAGAATTCTGAAGTGAAGCCATTGGTTCCTGATCTTTTCAGGTTTTCTATTTCTTCAAGATTCAGTCTTAATAAGGTCTATGTGGCAAGAAATTTGTCCATTTCTTCTAGGTTATCAAACTTGTTAACATATATTGCTCATAATAATCTGAATATTTTTGTATGTATGAAATGTAATGATTTCCTTTTCATCTCCAATTATATTTGCTTGAGTCTTCTCTCTCCTTTTCTTAGTTAGTTTAGTTGAAGGTTTGTATGTTTTGTTTATCTTTTTTAAGAAACAGCTTTTTGTTCCACTGCTGGTTTGTATTATTTTTAGTTTCCATTTTATTTATTTCTTCTCTGATCTTTATTATTTCTTATCTTCTGCTAATGCTAAGTTTAGCTTGTTCTTATTTTTACAGTGTCTTGAGATGCAATGATATATTGTTTATATGAGATCTTATTTTTATGAGTATTAATTTCTATAAATTTTCTTTTAACTATTTAGTTATATTAAAGATGACAAACTAGAGAAAAGCAGCATTTCTCATGGCTCAATGATGTGGGACTGAAGCAGTAGGAGTACTGCTTCTCTGCCAGGTGGGTGAAAGAGGGATTTCCCTAATACTCAATATTGGACTATCAGAGGGCCTTAGAGACTTTGAAATGTTGGGTACGTTAATCAAAGAAAAGGGACAAAATTAGAGCTAAGCTGCTTGTTGGAGCAGCCAAATTAGCACAGAAGGATCAAAAAAGTTGAAAAATACTATGCATGTTCTTACTGTGAAAAATCCTGAGATCAAAAAGGCCAGCTGCCCTAGGCTTATCCAAAGGTTCTTTGGCACAATAAATTGGTGCATGAAAGATACCCCAATGTTCCCCAATTTTTCATGAAGAGCTGGGGCCAAAGCTATCTTGAGACAGCCATGCTGTGGAGGTGCATCCAAGTTCGGGGCTGGGACTGATACACAGCCTTGGCAGACACCAGCGGTGTAACTACTCTGTGCCTAGAAAATCCAGAAAAATCCAGCATGGAGAGTATTTTGCCTTGGGGAATACAATTTGGGGAGGCTGGAGAGAGTATGATTGCCTCCTCGTTTTGAGTCTGTTGACTCCCAGGACCCCCTGAAGTGGGTTGGGAACTTGAACAGCCAGGTGTGACTGTGCTCCAAAACTGAGCCCTGGAAGAAAGGAATGGCAGTATCCATGAGCAATGAAAGTGGTGAAGGACTAGCTCCCCCATTCCACAAGCAGAACCCTGAGATAGTCTCCCCACATAGATGAGTACATACTGGGCTCTTGAGGTGCATTGATTTGATACCTCCAGACAACTCATCATGAAATAAAGGGCATGTGACTTCACTACACCTAAAGCCATGCTTCCAGGAGAGTCACCAACAAGAACTCATCTCACAGAACCCAGCAGCAACATCACCTTGGGAGTGCACCTGATAGTACTTCCCAGTCCACCCTACATCCTACTGCTGATGAGGGAAACTGAGAAGTTTTGAACTCCAACTTGCATGTTGCTGAGCAACACAATAACAGGAAGGATTTGACAGCCTGCTGTCCCTACTCTTGTGCTCAGTTGATACTTATAGAAGAAACAGTAAGAAAGACAGTTGGACAAAGACAGCAAACATATATTCTTGTTGACTATTTTGTCCACTGCAATAGAAATTATTCCTTAAATTTTCATCAAGTCTTTCCTTTTTTGCAATGTGTGCTGAATAATTCATGAACATTTATACATATACATATTTTTTCCTCTTTTCTCATTTTTTGAAGCAATTATTTTTCCTTGCTCTGTCTTTTGAGGGTTAGGGCTTCTGATTAGTGTATTTTGACTTTGTTTTGTATGGTTTGATTCACTATTCTGTCTCCCTTGTTTCTATTTCTCACTTTTCTCTGGTTAACAGCCAAAGTCTATTTTCTCTTTCACTCTTCCTTTAATTTTTACTTCTATTTCTTCTTCCCACACATAGCTATCACATCCTATGTAATTTCTGAATTTGCCCTTTTCACCTTTTGAAATAACAAACCCTTTTCTACCCACCTATCTCCTCTTTCTTCTTAATTAACTCAATTCTTAATCTCTAGTGCTAATTAGTTTATAATATGCCAGTCCCCATCACTAATGCTGTAGTGATAATTAATACTATTTAAGTCATAGACAATACCTGATATGATTTTATGTCACACTTAGTGCATGATTACTTGCTATTTTTTCACAGACAGAAACTGCTGAAATTATCTCCCACCATTTCTCTTTTGTGCCAAATAACATTGTATATGTCGTAATAGTAACCAAGTAGTAAGTTTTTTGCTATATATTATTTGCATAGGTGGTTGCTATTATTTGACTCCCCAAAATCATGAGGAAATGGAAACCTACAGGGACACTGTAAATTTGTGGGGTTGAAATTTTGCTGCTTCAGATCCATTCAGATAGATGGATAGACACACAACTGACATCAAAAACCAAAGGAACAATCCATCCCTAACAACCCAGAATGCCTCAATAAAAGACTCCATTGATGCTACAGTGGAGGAATATCAGAGAAGGATTTAGAATGTTCATAATTAAACTGGTCTAAGAGGTACATGATGATGTAATGAGTGAAATAAGGGAGAAAACAAAAGAAGTGAAAGATCACTTCAATAAGGAGACAGATTCTGAAGAAGAACCAGTCAAATTATTGAAATGAAGGAATCAATAAACCAAATTAAAAATTCAATGAAAAGCATAAGAAATAGACTGGACCACTTGGAAGATATTTAAGGCAGTAAAGACTGAATACATAATCTTGAAAATGAAGTTGACCATGAAGAAAAGATGTTAAGAGACCATGAACAGAATTTTCAAGAAGCATGAAATAAGCTTAAAAGGCTTAATTGAAAATTCATCAGTTTAGATGAAGGCTCTAAAGCACAAACGAAAGGAATGCCCAATCTTTTCAATGAAATAGTATCAGAAAATTTTACAAACCTTAAGAATGTAATGGAAAATCAAATACAGCACTCCAAATATACAAATTTACAACAGGCCCACTCCAACGTACATTATTATGAAAATATTTAACTTACACAATAAGTACAGAATTTTAAAAGTTGTGAGAGAAAAATAACTGGTTACATTTAGAGGTAATCTGGATCTCAGCCAATTTTTCAATCCAGACCCTTAAAGCTAGAAGGTCTGGGGAATATACATATAAAGATCTGAAACAAAATGGATGCCAACCAAGAATACTATATGCAACATAATTAGGCTTTAGAATTGACAATGAAGTAAAATCATTCCATTACAAAACAAGTTAAAAATTTCACAACTAGAAAGACCGTACTACACAACATTCAATAAAATATAACATGAATAAGAAATTAAAACTTAAAATGGAAACCAGCATATGGAGAAATCACACTAAAGGAACAGTCAATCAAAGGAGAATCTAATTCAACTTAAAAACTAGAAATACATAAAAATGACAAGAAATAAAATCATCTCTCCATAACAACTAAATGCAAATGATCCAAATTCATCAATTAAAAGACATAGACTGGCAGATTGGATTAAAAAACAAGAACCAACAATATTCTATCTCCAAGAGACTCACCTCATGTGCAAAAACATCTACTAACTGAAGTTGGAAGGATGGGAAAAACATATTACTCACATGGATCTTGTACACAAACAGGGTTTTCTATTATCATATCAGTTAAAGGGGACTTCATAAGAAAGTTAAGCAGAAGACACAAAGAAATTCATTTCATACTGCTTATTTGAATAATACAAGAAATTAAAATCATAATTATATATGCCCCTTAAAATGGGTATATATATATCAAACATACACACATGTGTACATCAAAACATAACTTAAACATATATGTGTGTGTGTATATATATGTGTGTGTGTATATATATATGTATATATATATATATATATATACATACATACATCAAAAAAGCCCTACACAAATCAAGAATCAAATAGGCCACAACACAATAATACTGGGTAACTTTAAAATGCCTCTCTCATCACTAGATAGATCTTCCAAACTAAAATTGAATAAAGAAAGGAAGAATCCAAAAATGATTAATAATTTAGACGTAACTCACATAGAATATTTCATCTATCAATGACTGAATAGACATTCTTCTCAGCAGCCTGTGGATCCTTTTCTAAAATACACTATATATAAGGCCACAAAGCAACTACTAGCAAATATAAAAAGGAGAGGTAGTACCTTGCATTCTATCAGACCAAAATGGAATAAAATTATAAATCAATGCTAAGATAAAAAAGAGAAACTATATAACACCTGGAGAAGAAAAAATATACTATTGAATGACTAATAGCTGAAGAAAACAATGAAGAAATAAAAAATATACTTAGAGGTAAATGAGAATAGTGATACAACATATCACATTCTCTGGGACACTATGAAAGCGGTTCTAACAGAAAAGTTCATAGCATTAAGTTCATCCATTAAAAGAATAGAAAGATACCAAATAATTTAACATTGTATCTCAAGACCCTAAAAAAGAACAAATCAACACTAAAATCAATAGAAGACAGGAAATAAATTCAGTGCTGAAACCAATGAAATTAAGGTTAAACAATTCAAATGCCAACAAAACAAAAAGTTGCTCCTTGACAGAATGAACGAACTTAAAAATTATTAGCTAGGCTAAACAAAAAAAAGAGAGAAAATATTCAATAACTAAAATCTGTGATGAAAAAGGAAATATCACCAGAGAAACTACTGTAATATAGAGGATAATCAGAAACTATTTTGAAAATTTATACTCCCCAAAGCTTGAAAATCTTGAAGACATTGAGAAATTACTAGAGACCTATGACCTACTGAAATTGAACCAGAAGGATACAAAAAATTTGAATACATCAATTTCAACCAATGAAATTGAAGAAGCCATCAAAAACCTACTAAGAACGAAAAGCCAAGGACCAGATGAATTCTCAGCCAAGTTCTACCAAAGTTTTAAAGAAGAAATAATACCTAATTTTCTCAAATTATTACATGAACTATAAAAGGAGGAAACTCTTCCCATCATATTCTATGAAGTTAATATCATCCTGATACCAAAACCATAAAAAGTATGACATCACAGAAAGAAAACTTCAGACCAATATTCTTGATGAACATAGATGCGAAAATTATTAACAAATACTGAGAAATCATATACAAAAACACATTATAAAGGTAATGTACCATGATCAAATCATCATAGGAATACAAAGTTGTTTCAACATAGGAAAACCAATTACTGAAATTCATCACATAAGTAGACTTAAATGCAAGAATCCACATGATTATCTCAAGGAAGGCAGAAAAAGTATTGGACAAAATCTAGTACCCATTCATGTTTAGAACAGTAGAAAAACTAGGAATAGAGGGAACACACCTAAACATTGTGAAAGCTGTTTGTGTCAAATCAAAGGCCAACATCATTCTTAATGAAGAAAAATGAAGTCATTCCCTCTAAAAACAGGAACAAGACAGGTATGCCCAATTTTACCACTTGGATTCTGTATAGTCCTTTAAACTCTAGCAAGATCAATTAGGCAAAAGGAAGAAATTAATGGGATATGGATAGTAAAATAAGAGCTCAAACTATCTCTGTTTGCTAATGGCATGATTGTATATTTAGAAGATCTAAAAAACTCCACCAAAAAACTTCTAGACTTCATAAATAAATTTATCAAAGTACTAGGATATAAAATTAACATCCATACATCAATTTTTTTCCTTACTCTAATGATGAATCGGCTGAAAGAGAAATATGGAGAACAATTCCATCCAAAATAGCCAGAAAAAAATGGAAATCAATCTAACAAAAGAGGTGAAAGACCTTTACAATGAAAACTATGGAACACTAAAGAAAGAAATATGGGAAGACCTTAGAAGATGAACAGATCTCCTGTGTTCTTGGATAGGCAGAATTAATATTGTCAAAATGACCATACTACCAAGAGTGGTGTACAGATTCAAAGCAATTCCCATCAAAATTTCTATGACATTCTTCATAGAAAGAGAAAACACAGCCAAAATATTCATTTGTAAAATTAAGAGGCCCAGAATAGCCAAAGCAAAGCTTAGTGAGAAAAGTGATGCAGGAGGCATCACAATACAAACAATAAATTATACTACAGTGGTACAGTAATAAATACTCGGCATTGGCAGTAAAACAGGCTTGAAGACCAATGGAACAGAATAGAAGACACAGAATCAAATTTACAAAAATGTAGTTACCTCATACTAGATTAAAGTGCCAAAAACATACATTGAAGAAAAGATTGCCTCTTCAACAAACGGTGTTGGGAAATGGAAATCCATTTGTAGTAGAATTAAATTAAATCTCTCTCTCTCTCATCCTGCACAAAACTCAACTTAAAGCAGATAAAAGACATAGGTATTAGACCAGAGACCCCACATCTAGTAAAAGAAAATGGAGGCTCAACACTCCAACATAACAGTTCAATAACTGACTTCCCTAATAAGACTCCTAAAGTGCAAAAAGTAAAATAAAAAAAATCAATAAGTGGGATAGAATGATACTAAGAAGCTTCTTTACTACAAAGGAAATAGTCAAGAATGTGAAGAGAGAGCCTACAGAATGGTAGAATAACTTTGCTATGTGCACCTCAGGTAGGGCATTCATTTCCAGAAAATACAAAGAACTCAAAAAATTTAACATGCACACACAATAAACCAAACTAAATAACCCTGTCAACATGTGTGCAGAAGAACTGAACAGACACTACTCAAAAGAAGAAATATGAGATCCAAGATGGTGGACTAGAGGGAGGCTGCGTTCCTTGTCACTCCATAACTCAGGATTCCAAAAGAGGAAAATCTGTGTTGCGTGAAGCAATCTTTACTCATCATTGATCCCCTGTTGTTTGCCACATCAGTCTACCTTGATCACCCGCAGTCGACCAGCGTAGCGACTACAGTTGAGTGCAGATTGCTCACTGACTGCCACCTATCATTCGTCACTTGCCTGTCTGCCTGCCTCTGGCCTGCCCATCGCCTGCCTTTCACCTAACCATCACCCACCAACCAAGGTTCATCTGCCAATCCTCTGCCAGTAGCCTGCGGAGCCTGCAGACCATCAGTGGTTCGCCAGCCGCCTGCTGTTACCTGGGAACTCACCATCACAGTACCCGCAGGTTTGGTTACATGTAGCTGCCGCCATTTTGGGGAAAAAAAAGAGAAGCCAGGAGCTGCAGGACTGCCAGCCCAACTGACAGCACCCCGCCTCCAGGACCCCCAGCTTGACTGACAGCACACCACCTCCAGGGGCCCAGCCTGACCAACTGCACCCCACACAGTCTCGGTGCCCACACCCTGCACTGCATCTCCAAAGTGGCCAACACGTTAGAAAGCCAGTGCAGCCATCTTGGATTATCTGCGAAGGGGAAACTGTCAATAGGTGGGGCAAATCCCATCCTGAGATGCCCACTGGAGACTGGAAGCTCATTGTCACGTACCTCTCATGCCTCAGACTACTGAAGACTGGGAGGTTTGAATAGTATATGATGAGTATAGTGGATTTTTTTTCTCCTTTGTGATAGCTTTTAAACTTTTATTTCTTTACTTTTCTTGCTCTCTACTTTCCTTTTGTTTACCTCTTTCCTCAAGGGCATTTTCTCACTTTTCTCATGCTAACAACCAACTTCTTTTGACCACCCTTTTACCCTTCCTATGATCTAGAACTTCTTCATACTCTTTTCTTACACTGTTAACAGTCACAGCCTACACCCCTCCCCATCCTCTTTGTCCTCCATTAGAAACTGTACTCCTCATTGCAAATCTGTTTGTTATACTGTAGATAATAATTGAACTCATCCTCTCTGTTTATTATTGCAATATTGTAACAAAAAGACTACTGTAACAATAGTCTTCATAGGGGCTATTTGGTTTACAGCTGCATATTGTCTGTACTGGGTGTTGCTAATATGGATTCCCCCACTTAAAGAAGAGGTTTCAGAAAACTATAGGGTCACTATAAGCCTATAGGGCAGAAACTATAATACCCTAGATCTGCGTTGCTAGAGGGGAAGATACATGAACAACATGAAAAAACAAGGGAGGAAAGTGTTCCAAACAAACCAAGATTCTACACTAATAGAATCCAATGACAGCATGGTAGAAGAAATGCCAGAAAAGGAGTTCAGAATATACATGATTAAAATGTTCAGAGAAGGAAATGATGAGTTAAGAGAGCAAGTGCAGGCAATGATTGACCATTCCAATAAGCAGCTGAAAGAGCAACTACAGGAAACAAAAGATCAACTCAACAAAGAGATAGAGATTCTGAAAAAGAACCAAACAGAAATCCTTGAAATGAAGGAAACAATAAACTAAATACTCAATGGAAAGCATCACTAACAGACTAGATCACTTGGAAGACAGAACCTCAGACAATGAAGACAAAATATTGAATCTTGAAAATAAAGTTTCCCAAATGGAGAAGATGGTAAGAAATCATGAATGGAACCTCCAAGAACTATGGGATATCATGAAAAGATGGAATTTAAGAATTATCAGGATTGAGGAAGGCACAGAGATACAAACCAAAGGAATGAACAACCTATTCAATGAAATAATATCAGAAAATTTTCCAAACCTGAAGAATGAAATGGAAACTCAACTGCAGGAGGCTTAGAGAACACCAAATGCACAAAACTACAGCAGATTCGCACCAAGACACATTATAATGAAAATGCCTAATGTACAAAATAAAGATAGGATTTTAAAGGCTGTGAGAGAAAAAAAACAGATTACATATAGGGGGAAACCAATACGAATATCAGCAGATTTCTCAACCCAGACCCTAAAAGCTAGAAGGGCCTGGAACAATATATTTCAAACTCTGAAAGAACATGGCTGCCAACCAAGAATCCTACATCCAGCAAAGCTAAACTTCATATTTGAAGACGAAATAAAATCCTTCCATGACAAACAAAAGTTAAAGGAATTTACACAGAGAAAGCCTGCGCTACAGAACATTCTCAGCAAGATATTCCATGAGGAAGAAATGAACAGTGACAATGTAAGTCATCAAAGGGAGGAACTATCCTAAAAGAAAAGCCAATTAAAGGAGAAATCAAGAAAACCAAATCTAAGCCAAAATGCATGGGAATACAAATCATATCTCAATAAAAACCCTGAATGTTAATGGCCTAAATTCATCAATCAAAAGACATAGACTGGCAGACTGGATCAAAGAGAAAGACCTAACAATATGTTGCCTTCAAGAGACTCAGCTCATAGAAAAGGACATCCGCAGACTAAACGTGAAAGGATGGGAAAAAAACTTATCATGCACATGGCTTTAGTAAAAAAGCAGGGGTTTCCATCCTTATATCAGATAAAGTGGACTTCAAGCCAAAGTTAGTCAGAAGGAATAAAGGAGGACATTACATACTGCTTAAGGGAACCATAAATCAAGAAGACATAATGATCATAAATATTTATGCCCCAAACAATGGCCCATCTATGTACATCAAACAAATCCTTCTCAATTACAGGAATCAAATAAACCACAACACAATAATTCTGGGTGGCTTTAACACACCACTGTCACCACTGGACAGATCTACCAAACAAAAACTAAACAAAGAAACCATAGAGCTCAATAACACAATGAATAACTTAGACTTAACAGACATATATAGAATATTCCATCCATCAATGAGTGAATACACTTTCTTCTCAGCAGCACATGGCTCCTTCTCTAAAATAGAGCATATATTATGCCACAAAGCAGCCATTAGTAAATGCAAAAAAGTAGAGATACTACCTTGTATTCTATTGGATCATAATGGAATGAAATTAGAAATCAATGACAAAAGACAAAACAGAAACTACTCCAACACCTGGAGACTAAATAATATGCTATTGAATGAAGCATGGATAGCAGAAAACATCAGGGAGGAGATAAAAAATTCTTAGAAGTAAATGAGAATGATGATACAACATATCAAAATCTCTGGGACACTATGAAAGCAGTACTAAGAGGAAAATTCATTGCCTTGAGTGCATTCAAGAAAAGAATAAAAAGTCAACAAGTCAACGACCTAACCTTACTTCTCAAAGCCCTAGAAAAAGAGGAATAGTACATCCACCAAAGTAGTAGAAGACAGGAAATAATCAAAATCAGAGCTAAAATCAATGAAATTGAAACAAAAGAAACAATTCAAAAAATTGACAAAACAAAAAGTTGGTTTTTTGAAAAAGTAAACAAAATAGATAAACCCTTAGCCATACTAACAAAGAGAAGGAGAAAGAAAACTCAAGTTACTAAAATTTGTGATGAAAAAGGAATTATCACAACAGACACCATTGAAATACAAAACATAATTAAAAGCTACTTTGAAAACCTATACTCCAAAAAAATAGAAAATCTTGAAGACATTGACAAATTCCTAGAGACATATGATACTCCCAAACTGAACCAGGAGGACATACACAACTTAAATAGATCAATTTCAATCAAGGAAATAGAAGAATTCATCAAAAGCCTATCAACAAAGCAAAGTCCAGGACCAGATGGATTCTCAGCTGAGTTCCACAAGATCTTCAAAGAAGAGCTCATTCCAATACTCCTCAAAATATTTCATGAAATAGAGGAGGAGGGAACCCTTCCAAATTCATTCTATGAAGCTAGTATCACTCTGATACTAAAACCAGACAAAGACACAACTAGAACAGAAAACTTTAGGCTAATATCTCTGATGAATATAGATGCTAAAATCCTCAACAAAATTCTGGCAAATCACTTACAAAAACTTATTAAGAAGATAGTGCACTCTGATCAAGTGGGGTTTATCCCAGGGATGCAAGGTTGGTTCAACATCCAGAAATCAATAAATGTAATTCATCACATCAATAGACTTAAGGTTAAGAATCATATGATTATTTTGATAGATGCTGAGAAAGCATTTGACAAAATACAACACCCCTTCATGCTCAAAACACTAGAAAAAATAGGGATGGTAGGAAACATACCTCAACATTGTAAAGGCTATTTATGCTAAGCCCACTGACAACATCATTCTTAACGGAGAAAAACTGAAAGCATTCCCTTTAAAAACTGGAACAAGACAGGGATGCCTACTGTCACCACTTCTATTCAATATTGTGCTGGAAATGCTAGCCAGAGCAATTAGACAAACCACAGAAATTAAGGGTATACAAATAGGAAAAGAAGAACTCAAGCTGTCTCTATTTGCTGATGACATGATCCTATATTTAGAGGATCCAAAAAACTCCACCAGGAAACATTTAGACCTAATTAATGAATTTAGCAAAATATCAGGATATAAAATAAACACACATAAATCAAATGCATTTATCTACATAAGCGATGAATCATCTGAAAGTGAATTGAGGAAAACAACTCCATTCACAATAGCCTCAAATAAAATAAAATACTTGGGAATCAATCTAACAAAAGAGGTGAAAAACCTCTACAATGAAATCTACAGAACATTAAAGAAAGAAATTGAGGAAGACCTTAGAAGATGAAAAGATCTTCCATGTTCTTGAATAGGCAGAATCAATATACTCAAAATGGCCATACTTCCAAAGATGCTGTACCAATTTAATGCAATTCCAAAAAAAATTCCTATGACATTCCTCACAGAAGTAGAAAAAGCAATCATGAAATTCATATGGAAGTACAAAAGACCCAGAATAGCCAAAACAATCCTGGGCAGGAAAAAATGATGCAGGAGGTATCACAATACCAGACCTTAAACTCTACTATAGAGCAATAGTTATAAAAACAGCGTGGTATTGGCACCAAAATAGACAGACAAATGGTACGGAATACAAGACCCAGTGACAAACCCACGTAAGTACAGTTACTAGACAAAGGTGCCAAAAACATACAGTGGAGAAAAGAGAGCCTCTTCAACAAATGGTCCTGGAAAAACTGGAAATCCATATGTAATAAAATGAAATTAACCCCCTAGCTCTCACCCTATACAAAACTCGACTCAAAATGGATCAAGGATCTAGGAATTAGACCTGAGACTCTTCACCAAATAGAAGAAATAGTGCCCCAAAATCTTCTTCATATTGGCTTAGGACTAGACTTTCTCAACATGACCACCAGAGTGTAAGAAATAAAAGGAAGAATCAATAAATGGGACAGATTTAAACTAAAAAGCTTTTTCTCCACAAAAGAAACAACCAAGAATGTGAAAAGAGAGCCTACAGAGTGGGAAAAAATTTTTTCCACACACACTTCTGACAGAGCACTGATCTCCAATATTTATAAAGAACTTATAAAACTTTACAACAAAAATGCAAAGAACCCAATCAATAAATGGGCTAAGGAACTGGGCAGACACTTCACAGAAGAGGATGTACAGGCGATTAACAAATGTATGAAAAAGTGCTCATCATCTCTAGTAATTAGAGAAATGCAAATTAAAACTACCCTAAGATTTCATCTAACTCCAATTAGAATGGCTATTATCAGGAATACAAGCAATAACAAGTTTTGGCGTGGATGTGGGGAAAAAGGCACAGTTGTACATTGTTGGTGGAGTTGCAAATTGGTGCAGCCACTCTGGAAAGCAGTATGGAGATTCCTCAAAAAACTTGGAATGTACCCACCATTTGACCCAGCTATCCCACTCCTCGGTTTATACCCAAAGGTCTTAAAATCAGCAAAGTATAGGGATGCAGCCACATCTACGTTCATAGCTGCTCAATTCACAATAACTAGATTGTGGAACCAACCTAGATGCCCCTCAATTGATGGATGGATAAAGAAACTGTGGTATATATACACAATGGAATATTACTCAGCCATAAAAAGAATAAAATTATGGCATTTGCTGGTAAACAGATGGAGTTGGAGAATATCATGCTAAATGAAGTAAGGCAACCCCAAAAAACCAAAGGCCAAATGTTTTCTCTGATCAGTGGATTCTAATACATAACGGGGGCAGGGAGGGCGGGCAGGGGTCATGGGGGGGATAGGAAAGAATGGAGGAAGTATGGATGGTGTGGAGGAAAATGGGACGGGAGGGGATGGGGGAAGGAAAAATAGTAGACTGAGATAGACAGCATTACCCTATGAATATGCAAGATTATATGAACTGTGTGAGTAAAAAATAAATAAATAAATAAATAAAAAGAAAAAAAGAAGAAATATGAATAAATATGAATGGTCAAAAATATATGAAAAACACTCAACATCTCTAGCAATTGGAGAAATGCAAATTAAAACTACAATGAGCTTTTATTGCACTGCAGTCAAAATAGTCATTATTAAGAATGCAGTTAACAGTCAATGTTGATAAGGATGTGGGGAAAAGGGTACACATTGTTGTTGGGACTGCAAATTGTTTTGACCACTTTGAAAGCAGTATGGAGATTCCTAAAAAATGAAGAAAGGTTAGTTTTTACCCAACTATACCACTCTTTTGAATATATCCAAAGATTTAAAATCAACATTCAATAGTGACACAACCACATCAATGTTTATAGTAGCACAATTTATAAGAGCTAAGATATGGAACCAAAATATGTGTCCTTGAATAGATGAATGGATAAAGAATATGTGGCATATGTACACGATGGAGTATACATAGCCATTAAGATGAATGACTATTTGACATTTGCCAGTAAATGAGTGTATCTGGAAACTTTCTTGCTAAGTAGAATAAGCCAGGCTCCGAAATCAAAGGTCTAATCTTTTACTGACATGTGGAATCTAATCCACACGAAGGGGAGGGGAAGAGTACATGTTCAGTGGATTAGACAAAGGGGAATGAAGGAAAGAATGGGGGATACTAAAAGGAAAGTCAGTGGAACAAATCTGACATATATGTCATATATATATATATATATATATATGACTACACCACAGCAAATCTCACCATTGTGTACATACACAAGAATGGAGTCCTAGTTAGATACATTATATGCTTGTATAATTATATTAAAATAGATTCTACTATCATGTATAATGAAAAGAACTAATAAAATTTAATGTAGTCAAATATCTCTTGGAATTTTCCTAATTAGATACATATAATAGATTTCTGTTCACAGATGTTTGTTACAGGATTGTTTACATCATTAATATTTGGGGACAGTGTAAAATCCAATGTTTAGGAGCATCTTAGTTGAATAAACTATGTCCAGATGATATATAAAAGTACTTAGTACTTATTTGATTAGTATTTATTTCCCTTAAGTTTTGATATGTTGTGTCTCCATTTTCATTCACAATCAGAAATTTTTAAATTTCCTTCTTTTTACTTGATCAATTGACTATTCAAATGTAAGTTGTTTAATTTCCATTCATTTATATAGTTTCCAAACCTTTTCTTATTACTTATTTCTACCTGTATTTTATTGTGGTAAAAAAATACTCAATTTGATTTCTGTTTTTTAAAATTTGCTGATTTGTTTTGTGGCCTATCATATTATCTCTTTTGGGTAATGTTCTACATGCTGATGACAAAAACGTATATCCACAGCTGTTCCATTGACATTACTATAGATTTCTGTTAGGTCAGTTTGGTATAGGGTGTAATTTAACTCTGCCATTTTTGTTGATTTTGTTCTGGATGATTTGTTTATTTCTGAATGTGGGGTCATAAATCTTGGGAGCCATTAATCTATTGGGGTCCACATCAACATTTATTTATTTATTTATTTTTAAGATACTTGGGATTGAACCCAGGGTTGAAAAACCACTGAACCATATCTCCAGCCATTTTTGTTCATCATTTTGTAAGAGGGTCTTCCAAGTTGCTTTAGGGCCTTGGTAATTTGCTGAGGCTGACCTCAAAATTATTATCTTCCTGCCTCAACCACCCAATTCACTAGGATTGCAGTCATGTGTCACTAAACAAGACATCTCCCTTTCTATGTATTAATACTTGCTTTATACATTTAGGTACTCTGATATTGAGGATATATATATGTAGAAATTTTACTCATCATTGATAAATTGTCCCCTGTTATTAATAGTAAACTTTCTTATAACATTTTACTGTTTTTGATTTGAAATCTATTTTACATGAAAGTGGTATGGCTGTATTTTCTTTTCTGGCTTTACTTTGCATGGAACATCTTATTAAATTTATTCATGTTCAGTTTCTGTGTGCCCTTAGAAAGGAAGTGAGTTTCTTGGAAGCAACATACAGTTAAATCTTGCTTTTTATCAATTCAGCAGTCTACGTATTTTAATTCAAGATTTTTTTGGTGGATACTGGGGATTGAAATCAGGGCACTTGACCACTGAGCAACATCCCCAGTCATTTTTTTGTACTTTATTTAGAGACAGGGTATCACTGAGTTGTTTAGTGTCTTGCTGTTGCTTAGGCTGGCTTTGAACTTGGGATTCTCCTGCTTCAGCCTCCTGAGCCACTGGGATTACAGGTGTATGTTCTGAACCAGTATTAATTCAAGAATTTAATCCATTTCTATTTAAAGTAATTATCAATAGGTCTTACTACAGCCTTCCTCTGAAAATTTTACTTGTTTGTTTTAGTTCCTTTCATCCTTTCTCTCAAAATTTTCATTTGTGACATAGTGATTTATTCTAGTAGTGATGTTGTCCTGAGGCGTACCAAGAAATGTCTTGATTATATATAGTAATTTTGAAATAAGAATGAATGATCATGATCATAAAGAGCAGAAACAAAAGAAAAAGAAAATGTACTCATAAGAAAACTCTGGTTGCATTGCATTTATCTATACATCTGAAATTTCTGACATCCCATTTTATATTTTTTGTATTGTCTGTCACCAAACTGATTTAGTTGTTATTTTTAACTTTGTTTGTCTTTAGTCTTCATACTAAAGCTATGAATTGTTTGCACATCACACAACAGTAGAGAACTCTAAATTTATTTTTATAATTTTCCTTTCCTGCAAGTTTTATGCCTCCTAATTTTTTCTTACCAATTAACATCTTCTTTCAGTTTGAAAACTTACTTTAGTATTTCTTGTAAAACAGTTATTGAGAAGATATATCCTCTAAGCTCTTGCTTGTTTGGAAAAGTCTTTAAGCTTTCATTACTTTTAAAGGATAGCATTGCTGGGTACAGTATTCTTGGTTGAAAGATCTCAAAATCTAATGCCTCTCCTGACCTATAAGTATTGTGCTGATATATCAACTCTCATGTAAATTGGGGCACCATTATGTGTAATTTGTTTCTTTGCTTTTGCATCCATGTTAATCTTCTCTTTATCTTGTATGTGTGAGAACTTGCATAAAAGATGACTTGGGGTAGATTTTGTTGAGTTAAATTTCACTGGCGACCTTTGATCTTCCTATACCTAGATATTTGCATCTTTCTCTTGTTTTAGGAAGTTTTCTATTATCATTTCTTTGAATAAATATTATATACCTTTGGCATTTTCAAATACTTCTTGTACCTCAATATTTACAATATTTGCTATTTTAACTACTGTTCCAAATTTCCCATAAGCATTCTTTATTCCTCTTTATTTTTTATTATCTCTCCTCCAATTGTCTTTTGAAATAGGCTGTTTTGAAGCTCACTAGTTCTTGTGATTGATCTATTTTGTTATTGATGACTTTTATCATGTTTTTAATTTCACTAAATTGTAATTTTTAGTTCAAGAATTATTGTTATATTTAAAAAAATTGTATCCATGTATTTGTTTAAGTTTCTCTGTTAGTGAATTTAAATGTTTCTCTGTGTCTTCTTCAAGCACATTTACTTTCCTTATGAAAGTTATTTTAAATTCTCTGAGAGCTCTTCTATATTGATTACTGCTTGGGGAGTTACTGGTGCATTATTTTAAGTCATAGGTAAATTCATGGTTTCCTGAAAGCTCATGATACTTGTTGGCATGTAACAAAATATGGGAACTGAAGCGTAAGATATTTATTCCTTTCTACTTAATAAAGATTTGTTTGTGTTTGTTATTTCTAGAAATTTTTAGCAGGCTGCTTATTTTCTCTGATCCTATAGTCACTGGTAATATTTCAGCACTAGATGGTGCTTAGGCCCAGATTTGCCAAAATTCTACTGTTTGTGTGTTTGCACAATTTCAGTACTAGAGGGAAATACAAACCCAGGCTTCTTACAAATATTTGATTGGTGCCTTGTTTAGAAGGAAACAGCAGAATGACTAGAGAGAGCAGTCTGTCACCACAAGCCTTTCCCTGGGGCTAGAGTAGACCCAGATACTTTGTCCACCATCACTGGCCTGTGGCCAGAAGGTGCAGAATTATGCCTGGTTCTGGGAAAAGCCTTCATGGATGGATTATCTCTAGGCCCCAATGTAACATCTATGGTCATTAAAGCCACCATACTTAGTCAAATCCTGAGCCCACACTCCATAACTTTAGAGCATTAGGTTAGAACCAAGGCCTAAATTTCTATGGGATACCTATTGATGATGTGAACTGGTGGCCCAAAACTGCTGCAACAGCTGCAGATCATACTAAATGGAATAGAAGTTCAGCTGGCTGTAGGCATGTATCTTCCCCTGGTAATGGAGTTGTTGCAATCTTCTTGGGATGAGGGCCATTAGGATCTTCCCAATGTTCAATATCACCACCCCCACACTAAGGTCCAAGACAAAGTCCTGTGCTTACTGTCTTGTTCTACCACAGCCACATAGGGTCTTGCACCACACAATGCTACTCTAGGTTGGGGTAGAGCTGGTGAAGGAGGGCCCTGGCCACCTGAGTTGATATGAAACTGGGCTGTGACTGAGTCTCACAGCTTCAAGGACATGGACAGTCATAGGGTTATGCTGAGGCCCATGTTGCAGCTAGTGGTGATGCAGGCTGAAACGCAAATTTGTCTCATTATGGAATAATCCTCTGCCTGATGATAGGATAGCTTCAGAGATCTGTATGTGAACACTGACTGGCCTTGTTGTATTGCCCAAGATTGGGGAATGGGTGGTAAAGAGAGTCCTTTGGTTGCTAAGGTTCTCGCTAAGTTCGGTCATGACCAAGTGTCTGTTTCTGCTATAGCAATGGATGTCCATAGGTGGGACCTAGGAAGCCAAACCTACATTTCTACTTGAGGCCTGGTCATTCGTTTGGGTTTTTGTCTCTTATATTATTTGTACTAAAGTATAACTGAAGATTTAGTGTCATTCATTTGTGTGGAGAACAAGATGCACTCTCTTTTGAGTTTATTTTAGCAGCAGAGTTTCTACACCATGAACTTGTAGTGCCCTTGTTGGTTCCCAGCACCTCATAGAATATGGGGAAACAAATCATAGCAACAACCAATGCTAAGGACACAAATCATTAAACTAAATACTTGGTTCCTACTATGACATCTACAATATTAATTGCCACAAAACCCATAAATGTTGGGGTCAGCAATTGCCAACAGCAAAAACAGTAAATAACCAAGAGCAATATTTGGCATGGAAGCAAACAACAGGTTCTATTTCATCTGCAGCAATATTAATTGCAATTTCTTTAATGGTAGGGGCAGGAGTTATAGAAATGAATTAAGGTTCACAGTTAGTAAAAATACAATTAATTAAGAGAAAAGTAAGGCACAAAGAAGTTCATAATTTCAAAAAGTGAACAGAAAGTATGCAGAAGAGATGTAGCATGTGATGATTATAAGAAAGGAGGAGAAAATTGGAAATCACAAAGTAAAGTGAGAATGAAAGAACAATATAATTTGGCTGTTAGAAGAAGAGAAAGAGAATCAAGAGAAGCAGACAAATGAAAAACAATACAAAACCAAACCACACTATACTAATTGAATATCTTAACCCCCAAAAGACAAGGTAAGGAAAAATAATTACTTTTGCAAAATGCTAAAAATGAGAACAAAGAAACAAATTTGTATATATATATATATATATATATATATATATATATCCATGAACCAATCAGTACAACAAAAACACACATGAAAACCAAGAAGAAAAAAGGAAAAAAATCTTAATGAAAAATTGAGGAATTATTTTCACTGAGGGTTTCACTGTCTTCACTGCCTATGTCTGATTTTCTTTCCATGTCCTTTTGGGCTATATATTCATAGCTAGAGCAAAGACTGAGGTTGGTTAAATCCTTCCTCTATTTGTCTTCCTCACAAAACTCTCAGTTGGAGTGGACTAAGACTGAATCTGGTTCAGTTTGAAATATAATTGACTTTGGTATAGTGTTGTATGAGAGGAAATCTTGAAGAACTGTCTTCTGAATTTTAAAAGTTTGAGAGTTTCCTTGTATTTTGTATGTTGACAGTTGCCCAATTTGTAAGTAATAATTTTCTTGCTCTTTCTCATTAATTTGATTTTTTCCAAGGACTTTCAGTGAAATGAAAAAAAAAATGTGATAATAGTAGATACTCATGCTTTCTGATTTTAAAAGACATGATTTTAATATTTCATTATTGCTATGATACCTATTCCATTTGTGTGTTTGTGTGTGTGTGTGTGTGTGTGTGTGTGTGTTGCCAGATAGGGAACCAAGGGTCTTGTGCATGCTATGCTAGTACTCATACTCCTGTGCTATATCATCAGTCCCTGAAGTGATATTTTAATTTTTTTCTCAAATACCCTTTACCAGTTTACTAAATTCAATACTCTTCTTACCTATCATAAAAAGATGTTGAATTTTACCATTTTTCATGTAAAGAAATAATCATATAATTTCTTCCTTTAAACATAATTTGGTGAATTACATTTATTTTTTATTGCAGAACTCATTTGTGTTTTTCATATAAATCCAGTATGTTTGTTATGATTTATTCATGAGGTGTCTCCAAAAAGGTCATGCGTGAGACAATGCAAGAAAGTTTAGATATGAAAGGATTGGAATATGATAGTCTTAATCTAATCAGTGCATTAATCCTCTGATAGGAATTAACTGGGTTGTAACTGTAGGCAGGTAGCATATGACTGGAGGAAGTAGGTCATTTGGGGCATAGCTTTGGGGTATTTATTTTGTCCATGGTGAGGGGTGTCCCTGTTTCCTGGTGTGATGTCCTGAACTGCTTTCTTATGCAGCACTCTCTGCCATAATGTTCTGCTTCATTTGGGGCCCAGAGCAAAGGAGCCAGCCATCTCTGAACTGAGACTTCTGAAAATGAGCCCCAAATAAACTTTTCCTTTTCTCATATTTTTTATCAGGACTTTTGGTCACAGTGGCAAAAAAGCTAACTAAAAAAATGATTTACTTGTTCATGAATAGTTAGATTCTTTTCTTTATAAAAACTGTGTTCATGACTTATGTCTTTCTTTAAAAATGTTCTGACTGTCATTTTTTTCTGATAGTTATGTTGGATTTATAGAGCAAATTTGGGAATACCCTTTATTTATTGTTCTATTTGCATAGAATTATGATAATCTATTGTAAAATGTTTGGTAGAATTTGCTTATAAAATCAGCTGAGCATCATTTTCTTTGTGGGGAAAAAGATTCAGCTACTCATTCCATTTGCCACAAAAACTTGCAGGTCTTCTAATTCAATTTATTTTGGTATATATTCTTTATATCTCACTTAAGTTGGGGCATAAAATTACTAATAACTTTTACTTATGGTTTTAATCTCATTTAGTTTGTATTCATTTGTTTTGTTACCCAATATAACTTAATTTTGTCTTCTCTTTATTTCATTTAGAATTTCCCAGGAGTATGGTCAGTTTTCAGTAGTCGCTATAAATATTTCTAATAAAAGCATTTATGGCTGTAAATTTCCATCTAATTATTGCTTTAACTATGTTCCACACATATAGATAATTATTTCTTGTTTTGTTTTTAATCAATCTAACATCTAGTAGTTTTCTATGCCTTGGTCTACAGTTAATTGTTTCTACTGACCCTTGTTCATGGTAACTTGTCTGTATCTGTGTTTTATGATATTTTTTAAATTGAGAAATATCATTCCTTATAACTTTCTGTCTACATGAGTTATTTGAGACAAGACTTCAAAGTGTACTTTTCCAAACAGAATTTACATTTTCTTTGTGTTACAACTCTCCAAGAAAGAAGGAGAAAGTATGGTGTAAGGTTCAATATTTGTCAATGAAAGATTTTCACTGAATGTGGTTAGTTAAAGTCCTATTCAAACTGTGATACCTGGCAGAAATACAATCACATTAAAATCTTTGATTATTATTCTGCTGTTTTTAATGTCATGTATCTATAAACAAGTATTACAAACTCTTACAAACAGAATAGGGATAGAAGGAGGTTTTCTCTACGGTCAAATCATCCTGTCAGTGCTCTTTTTAATGGTTCCCATAAATTCTCTCATCCACTGCTGAGACTTTGAAAGCAAAATTAAAAGTGGCATTGTCCTATGAGTCTCCAGGAGAATTATAAAATAAAAATTAACTCCCAGACTAGCCAACCTAAAGGGAATACTATCTTTTAGATAGGGTCGTTATTCAGGTGACAGTATGGTGTGACATTACTAAGAATAGATGCTTAAGTATAAAAAGTATCTTGCATGAATAGCCTTGAATAAATTCCTCAATCTCTGCCCCTTAATATTCTCATCTGTAAAATAGGGCCATAATATACCTGTTTCATAAGGTTTTGTGAAGATTAAATCAGATAATGCATTCAAACTGTAGTATATGATATATGGTAAATGTGACTAGATTCAACATTCCATTATTTTGAAGCAGATAATGATTACAAAGATGATTGTGATAATGAAAATGCATACTCCATTTTTGATATTGGTTTTGAGCAAAGCAGCAACTTTTCAAAATAACTGTAGAGGGAATTCAGTATTCAGTCTGCAGTATAGAAGAAAAACAATAGAATTTCATGTTAGAATGTTAGAGTTTTTGAATTGTTAATCTGTTACTCAGTATTTTAGTTCTGTTTTCCTTCCTTTTGTCTCAATTTCCTCATCTATAGGATAGGTCCTCTTGAAAAGAAGAAATGAGAGGTTGTATGTGAAAGCACTTTGCAAAGTGATAACCAAGATTAGATTTTTATTAGAATGTGTAGTTGATGAAAAATAGGAGCTCAATTCCGAGATTTTGTGAGTCTCTGAATTTTCTTTCTATTCTTATCTATTTTCATCTTGATGAAGATAAGGAACCAGGTATTGCAAATCCTGAGAAGGGGAAGCGTAATGCTATTGCAAGAGGATCTGGGACCAGCTGGAAGTGGGATAACAGAGATATTATCAAATAGTCTATATGCAAAAAACTTTGTTTATACGCATTATCTAATTTAATTCTATCAACAGTTGTATGAATTAATGATAAAGATGGCCATTTTATTTCTTTGGAAATTTCCTTGTCTTTATTACTATTGTTTGCAAAACATATACATCAAGGTCATGAGCCATTATATGTCCAAACTAGGGAAATTTTCTTGCATTACTTTGGTGATTTAAGCATTCTTCAATCATAGCTATTGACAATATGTGCCTCTATGAAAACATGCCATAATGAGGAGAAAATAAAAGGAGAATCACACCAATTCCATCTCTGTATTGTGGCTACTGTTAACTTAAAAGATGTATTTTCTCTCTGATGATTTATCTATATTTTCACCTAGTTTTAAGTTTGAGTATAATCTTCAAGCAAAACTAAACAAATTTAACATTTTAAGTATTTCCCCATGTTGAAACATAGTTTTTATATTCACCATATTATTGACTAAAATTTTCAACAAAAGATGATAGTAGATTTTACTCTCTCCCTGTTATCTATTAGATACAATTGTTGTACAGATGAGGGCGATCAAACTCAGAGAGCTTGAGCAATATGCCAAGGGTCACATCATTAGTGACAAAACCACAACTGAATGCCAGATGTTTATTTTCAAATTATATTTTGTTCCATTAGGCCTCTCTATTTTCCATAAAAAATCAAGGGATGAGACTATGAGAAAATATGCAGGTTATCCTACACATAAAGCCAGAGGAAAGGTGGTGGAGAAAGGACTGGGAGAGGAGGATGCTCAGAATCTGTACCTGGCCAAAAGTCAGGAACTTTCTCTATGGGAGCATTCTGCCTCCTCCTTTATATGGCAAAATGTTTCTTTCTAGACTATTCAATTTTCCATCTATTGTGATGCACATGGATTTAAAAATAACCTCAACTCTAATTCATGTACCAGAAACCCTTTTTTTCTCTTTTATGGGAAAATTATGATTGTGTCTTTGTCCCTTGACATTCAGTTCTTACTCTCACTACCCTTCTCAGCTATGCCAGGTTTGTCTATTAGATTTCATGGAGCAGTTAGCTTGGAATCCTGAAATGGATAGAACTGGATGGTGAAAGAGCTGTAGCAGTTGGAGAATCCAATTCCATTTGAAGGTGGGGACAAGCAGAGAGATGCCATCAACTTCAAGGGTCTTGAACAAATTTACTGGGTGGAGCCTTTTCAGGAGTGAGGGATTTGTTCACAAAGCTCATTTCTCTATGTCAAACCACTCCTCTGCTCCCAAGGGCAAAAGGAATTGTTCAAAGAATCCTGCCTCTCTTACCTTCTGCTTTGTATTAAGCAAATATAATTCATCCAAGCAAATAACTACTTGTTCTTTGCCCAACCAACAGAAATATATTTGAGCCTGAGGTGGGAAAATGGTAAACTTTACTTTCTTTCTATTGGGAATCCTAAAACATCCAAGTTAACAGAGACATCTGAAAGCAACTAGTTTCTATCTTTGTTATGTATCTGGAGACTGAAAACTAGACAGAGAAATTGCTTCTCTAAATTCACAAAACAGTGAGTCACAGAACTAAGAATAGATGTTAAATATCACTTGACAAAGAGAGGTTCAATAGCAGATTAGGACATGTAGAAGAAAGAATCAGTGTAATTTAGGACAGTTGAAATCACTTGATGTGAAGAGAAGAAAAAAAGAATGAAGAAAAGTTGAAAGAATCTTGTGATAAATAATAAAGGAGACAAATATACACATACACATATATTCATCTTAGAATGTGAAGAGAGATAAGAAAAAAACATTATTTGAAGAAATAATGACCAAAAGTTTACTGAATTTGATGACGCATATGATTGTACAAATCCAGGAAAGTCAACAATTTACAAACAGGAGAGTTCCGTTTTTAAATTTAACATTTATTTATTTATTTATTTATTTATTTATTTATTTATTTATGTGGTGCTGAGGATCAAACCCAGTGCCTCACCAGTGTTGTTTTAAATTATTTCCAACACATCTTTCTCTTAGATCAATGGAGTTGTTAAGATCAATAGTGTTTAAGTCAGCTTTTTTGCTGCTGTGACTAAAAGACCCAACTAGCACAATTTTAGAGGAGAAAAAGTTTATTTGAATGCTCATGCTTTCAGAGATCTCAAACTATAAATGATAGGCTCCTTTCCTCAAGGCTCAAGGTGAGGCAGAACATCATGTAAAAACAATGCAGTGGAGTGAAGTGGCCTAAATGAGGGTTCTGCAGCAGGGATAGTTTTTCACTTGCGAAATGCAAATACATATCCCAAAACCACACCCCATGCCCCACCTTCTCCAGCCACACCCACCTGCTTTCAGTTACCAATTAATCCCATCATGTGATTTATTCACTGATTAAGATAAGGCTCTCATAACCCAGTCATTTCTACTCTGAACCCTCTTGTATTGTCTCACATATGAACTTTTGGTAGATACCTCACATCCAGATAATGACTTTTATAGCATATGTTGATATGTGATTTACTATTACATTACTGCTATTAACTGACAGTATGCTCTCCTTTCAAATTGGTATTGCTTGTTGAAATTAACATTTTGATTACACTGTTCAGATGTATTGGAACTAAGATATACTTCTAGCCTGTGGCTAATTATAATGAGATTAAATACTCACTGAAGGACCCCCACATAACAGAGGAAAAGAAAACAATTTCAACATATTTTCAAATATGGAACCTCAGAAAACATGAGGAAACAGGCCCACAAGATGCCTTCAAAATTTTATAACCACCAAATAAATAAATCCACAGATATTATTGTGGACAATATCCCAGACAATAAATTCAAAGAGCTGATGGTTAAAATGATCAATTAACTGAAAGAAGATCTAAATAGCAAACTAATGAAAACATAGAAAGTGAAAAAGCATTTAAATTAAGAGGTAGATATTCTAAAAAGAAACAAACAAATACTGGAAATGGAAGAAACAAATACGAAATAAAAATTAGTTAAAAGTTTCATCAATAAATTTGATCACATAGAAAACCTAATCTCAGGCTTTCAATACAAGGTTCATGAATACTCAGGTCACAAAACAAGCTTTAATAAATTTTAAACATTGAAATCATACAAAACAAAATATCTGATAACAATGGAATGAAGTCAGAAATCAGTAACAGAAGGAAACTAGAATATTCACAAATATGTGTAAATTTAAAAAATTAATTTAAAGCAATCAATAGTTCAGAAGAAATCATAAGGGAAATTGAAAATACCTTGAGATAAATGAAAAATAAAACATAGAATAGCAAACGTTATTGGAAAAGATAAATATCATGACAAGGGAAAAGTTTAATGCTATAAATGTATACATTAAAATAACAGAAAGATTTCAAATCTATAATCTTACCTCAGGAAAAAAAGAGTAAATTAAACCCAAGTAAAGTGGAAAAGGAAATAAGAAGAATTATGATGGAGATAAATATAAACAGCATTTAGAAAAATAATATATCAGATTAATATTAGCAAAAGTTGAGATAACAAAGCTTTAGCTAGGCTAACTAAGAAGAAAAAAATCAAATTACTCAAGTCAGCAATGAAACCAGTGACATTTGACCAATATTATAGAAACAAAAAGAAATCTAAGAAAGTAAAATGGATATGTATATGCCAAGAAACTTGACAATCTCAATGAAATAGACACATTCCTAAAAAACACACAATGCATTAACATTGAATCATGAAGAAATAAAACAATTGAATTGAATAGTAACTAATAGGAAAATTAAAAAATCTATCAAAAGCCTCCCAACAAATAAAAGCACTGGACATCATACTATGAAGCTACTATTATTATGATAAGAAAGAAGGACAAATATATTACATGAAAGCTACAGACCAATATTTCTGATGAATATTGATAATGAATTCTCAACATCATGGTAGAAAAAATAATTCAGCAGTATATGAAATAATTTATGCACTGGGATCAATTTGGATTTATTCCCAGAATACAAGGATGTTTCAATATACAAAAAATCAAACAACATACAGGCTTCAGTACAGTTCAAGGGTGCAGTGTTTAACCAATACACATGAGGCTCTGAGTTCAATGCCAAGCAAAGCAAAAAAAAAAAAGTTCAATGTAATACACTAGATTAATATAACAAAGTAGAGAAAATTATGATCATCTCATTAATGTACAAAAGATCTTTACAAATTCAACACCCTTTCATGTTAAAGACCCTCAGTAAACTAGGAAGAGTGAAAACTTCTACATAATAAAGAGAATATATGAAGTCTGCAGCTAGCATTATATTCAGTAATGGAAGACCAAAATTGTTTCTTCTATGATCAGAAATAAGGCAAAGACAACACTTTCCATTTAATGTATTTCTAGTAATTCTAGACAGAGAAAAGAACATCCAAACTGAGAAAGGAGAAACAAATTATCTTTGACCCCAGGTAATTTGAAATTATATGTGGAAAACACCAAAAATTCTCCAGAAAATATGTTAGAGCTAATAAATTTAGCAAAATTGAATAAAAATCCAAACAAAAATTCACTCTTGCTCCTGTACAAAACCAAGGGCCCCAGAAGTACATTAAAAAGAACAATTTAATTTGTAATATTATCCAGGAATAAATCACAGGATAAAATGAAGTATGGAAATGAAATATATATACACTAAAATCTAGAAAACATTTCTTTCTTTTTTTTTTTTTGGTACTGGGGATTGAACCCAGGACACTCCACCACTGAGCCACATCCCCAGCCCTATTTTGTATTTTATTTAGAGACAGGGTCTCACCAAGTTGCTTAGGGCCTCGCTAAGTTGCTGAGGCTGGCTTTGAACTCTCCTGCCTCAGCCTCCCAAGTGCTGGGATTACAGGCGTGTGCCACCACGCCCAGCTAGAAAACATTTCTGAAAAAAATTTAAAGGACACATAATGTATTCATGGACTGGGACACTTAAAATTGTTAGTATGATGATACTACTTAATGTGATCTTCCACTTCACTGAAATCCCTATCAACTGCCCAATGATTTTTTTTGTAAAAATAGAAAAATAACCAGTTAAAAATTCATATATAATTTTAAGTAACCATGTATAACAAAAAGGAACAAATTTGGTGGAAACATATTTCCTGCTTTCAAACCATATAAAAATGTTACAGTAATCAAAAAAGCATGATACTTCAATTTTAAATATGAGCAAAGGACCTAGAAATTCATTCAACAAAAGATTTTCTAATAGCCAACACACCAATGAAAATTATTCTTAAGGAAATGTGAATCTAAACTACAATGAGAAATCAACTAACATCTGTTGGAGTGGTTAATATAAAAAAGACAAATAATAAATGTTGGCCAAAATATGGGGGAAAGGGAAGTTTCATCTACTGTTGTTGGACATAGGAATTGGTTAAGGTGTTGTGGGAAACAGTATGAGGATTCCTGAAAAATTTCAAAGAGAACTTCCAAATGATCTAGCAATCACTCTTCTGGATATGTATGCAAAATATGTCAGTATCTCAAAGAAATATCTGTACCCCTGTGTTCATTGCTATATGAATCATAATAATCAAGGGATTGAAGCAAACCTATGTGTGCATGTTACATACACAAAGGAATATAATTCAGCTTTAAAAAGAAGGAACTCATATCATTTGTAACAACAGATGAAACTGGAGGACATGCTAAAAATAGGCACAGAATACAAATAGTAAACATTTCATTTATATGTGTTAAGAAAATCAAACTCACAAAAGCAGTGATTATTATAGTGGTCAACTGGGGCTGTGGGATAGGAGAAATGGGGAGATTTTGGTTAAAGAGTACAAAATTTCAATTATGTTGGATGAATAATATAGCATGGTGACTATATTTAATAATACTGTATAGTATTCTTTCAATTTGGCAAAAGAGTATATCTTAAATGTTGTCACAACACAGGTGAAAGATAAATATGTGAGATGATGGATATATTAAGTAGCTTTATTTTGGTAATAATTTCACAATGTGTACAAATGTCAAAACATTAACTTGTACACTGAAAATAAATAACATTTTTATTTTTCAATTATACCTCAATAAAACTGAAAAAAGACTCAAGTGTGGTATTGGTGTAAGGACATATCTGTACAGTTAAATAAAAGAGAAATCTCAGAAAACACCTTGCAATATGATTAATTGAGTTCTTTTCAGGGTGATAAGACCATTCAATGGGAGAAAGGACAGTCTTTACAAAAGGCAGTACTGGGAAAACTGGATAACATGCAAAAGAATGAAGTTGTTCCGTTAACCTACACCACATACAAAGATTAACTCAAAGTTTTTCTAAGAATTAAGTGGTAGAGTTAAAACTCTAAACCTCTTGGAAGAAGCCATAAAATTAAAATCTTCATGAGATTAAATTTGGCAAGGAGTTCTTTGTTATGATACCAAAAGCACAAGAAAAGAATCAAAAACTGACATGATAAATTACTCTTCATTAAATTTTAAAAAAGTCTTTGTTTATTAAAGGTTACTACCAAGAGAGTGAAAAAGACTACTCAGTGCAAAGAAGAAAGTATTTGCAAATCAGATGTCTGACATGGAATTAATATTCAGAGTATAAAAAGAACTCCTATAACTATTCAACAAATAATTAAATAACCCGTTCACAAATTAGCAAAGGATTTTTTTGACATTTCTCAAAGAAGACATAAGAATATCCAAAAAGCATGTGAAAAGTTATTGATCATTGTTGGTCTTGAGAAGAATAGTTATAACCAGTATAGTGCCTATTATTTCAAAAAGGAAAATTATATGTTAGAGTGGATTAGGATAAACTGGAACTTTTAGTTTATTGCTGTTGGGAATGTGAAATATTGTATCTACTGTGAAAAACTTGTCTTTTTAAAATGTTGAACATTGAATAAAGATATGATTCAGAAGTTCCACTTCCATTTGCACATCTAATATAATGAAAAGTTTGGGTTTAACCATAGTCTTTCTTTTCCACGTTCATGGCAGTATTATTTGCAGTAGTCCAAAGGTTGAGATAACCCAAGTGTTCATCAGCAAATGAATGGGATAAACAAAATATGGTGTATAATTACAATGGAATAATTTCCTTTTTAAAATTTTGGAACATTGTACATAAATGGAGTACAACTATCACTTTTCTGGTCGGACACAAAGTAGAATCATACAATTTGAATATTCATACATATACATAGGGTAATTATGTTTGTTTCATTCTATTATCTTTCCTTCCCTGCCCCTACCCCACCCCTCATTTTCCTCTATACAATCCATCCCTTCTCCATTCTCCGCTTACCTCCCCTCACCCCCACTATGTGTCATCAACCACTTATCAGAGAAATCATTCGGCCTTTGGATTTTGGGGATTGGCTTGTTTCACTTAACATGATATTCTCCAACTCCATCCATTTACCTTCAAATGTCATGATTTTACTATTCTTTATGACTGAATAATATTCCATTATGTATATATACCACAGTTTCTTTATCCATTCACCTATTGAAGGGCATCTAGGTTGGTTCCACAATCTAGCTATAGTGAATTGGGCTGCTATACACATTGATGTGACTGCATCACTGTAGTATGCTGATTTTAAGGCCTTTGGGTATAGGCCAAGGAGTGGGATAACTGGGTCAAATGGTGGTTTCATTCTGAGTTTTCGAAGGAATCTCCATACTGCTTTCCAGAGTTGCTGCACCAATTTGCAACCCCACCAGCAGTGTATGAGTGTACCTTTTTCCCCACATGCTCATCAACACCTGTTGTTGCTTGTGTTCTTAATAACAGACATTCTAATTGGTGTGAGATGATATCTTCCGGTAGTTTTGATCTGCATTTCTCTTATAACTAGAGATGTTGAACATTTTTTCATATACTTGTTGATTGCTTGTATATCCTCTTCTGTGAAGTGTCTGCTCATTTCCTTAGCCCATTTATCTCATAATTGACAAAGGAGCCAAAAGCATAAAATGGAGAAAAGATAGCCTCTTCAACAAATGGTACTGGGAAAACTGGAAATCCATATGCAGCAAAATGAAATTAAACCCCAATTTTCCCCCTGCACAAAACTCAACTCAAAATGGATCAAGGACCTAGGAATTAAACCAGAGACCCTGCAACTAATAGAAGAAAAAGTAGGTTCAAATCTTCATCATGTGGGCTTAGGACCAGATTTCCTAAACATAACTCCCAATGCACAGAAATAAAAGCAGGAATCAATAATGGGATATATTCAAACTAAAAAGCTTTTTCTCAGCAAAGGAAACAATCAGCAATGTGAAGAGAGAGCCTACAGAGTGGGAGAAAATCTTTGCCACACACACTTCAGTTAATGCACTAATCTCCAGAATTTATAAAGAACTCAAAAAACTTTACACCAAGAATATAAATAACCCAATCAACGACTGAAATAATTTTCATCCTTAAGAAGAAAGAATTTTTTATCTCTTATAGCTATAATTAGCTAAACACAGTGGTTGGGTTCATTTTGACAAAATTATGCATGCATGGAATTTGATTCACTCTATTTCAATCCTGGTGCCATCACTTCCATCTCCTCCTCCCTCTCCCTTTTATCTTTTCTCTTCACTACTTTATTTATTTATTTTTGATTGATGGTTTCCACATATACATAAATGTGAATTCGATATGTATATTATATGCATATATATTCACAAAACATGGTTTTGTTAAATTCATTTGATTTTTCTCCC
Organism: Glaucomys volans; assembly: GCA_020662805.1. Taxonomy (NCBI): domain Eukaryota; kingdom Metazoa; phylum Chordata; class Mammalia; order Rodentia; family Sciuridae; genus Glaucomys; species Glaucomys volans. Next base: position 311,706 of record JAJEJO010047449.1, read on the forward strand.
TTTTCCCATCTTTCCTCTCTACCTCTCCATCTCCTTTTTGTTTCCACTGATCTTCCTTATATCCTTATGATAGGTAATTCCCCTTCTTTCCCTTATTTTGATCTAGTTTCCACATATGAGAGAAAACATTCAACCCTTCATGAGTCTGGCTTATTTTACTTAGCATGATGTTCTCCAGTTCCATCCATTTACCAGCAAAAGTCATAAATCCTTGCTTCTTTAGGCTGTGTAAAATTCCTTGTATTTATATACCACATTGTCATTATCTATTCACCTGCAGACAGGCATCTGTCCATAATTTTGATACTGTGAATGGTGTTGCTATATACATTGAAGTGGTTGCATCAATATAGCATGCTGATTTTAGTTCTTTGGAATAAATTCAAAGGAGTGGGTCATATAATGTTTCCATTGCTCGACTTTTCAGTTATGTCCATACTGCTTTCCAGAGAATGGTTATTACTAATATTCAATTGCACCAACAATGTATTAGTGCACCTTTCCCCTGACATCCACATCAATTATTAGGGTTATTATTATTATTATTATTATTATTATTATTTATATGCTTAAGAATTGCCATTGTAAGATGAAATCTTACTGTAATTTTGATTTGTATTTCCCTGATTGCTAGAGATGAATATTTTTTCATATATTTGTATTTCTTCTTTTGAGAAATATCTGTTAATTCTTTTGCCCACTTATTCATTGAGTTATTTCTTTATTGGTGTTAAGTTTATGTTTTTTGAGTTCTTTAAACATTCTGGATTTTACTCCCATCAGAGGAGCAGCTGGCAAGGATTATCTTTCATTTAATATGCTCTCTGTTCATGTTCTTAATGGTTTCTTTTGCTGGGTAGTATAATTTTAGTTTGATGTCATCCCATTTATTGATTATAGGTTTTATTTCATTAGCTTTAGGGATCTTGCTAAGAAAGTCAATGCCTGCACCAATGTGATGGAGCACTGACTCTCTGCTTTTTTCTAGTAGTTGCAAAATTTCTGATGTAATTTGTGTTTTTGATCCGTTTTGATAAGGGCTTTGTGCAGCATGAGAGATAGGGATCAAGTTTCATTCATTTACATGTGGATATCCAGTTTTCCCAGTACCATTTGATAAAAAGGCTATCTTTATTCCAACATATACATTTGGCACATTTGTCAAGTATCAGAGGGCTGTAAATGCCTATGTTTTTCTGTGCCTTTAATTCTGTTCCATTGGTTTTCATGTATATTTTGATGCCGATACTATGCAGCTTTTTTTTACTACAGCTCTGTAATATAATTTGAAGTCAGGTATTGCAATGCCTCCAGCATTGCTTGTCACTTGGAATTGCTTTTTCACTTGGAATTATGGGTTTTTTATTCTTCCAAATGAATTGCAGACTTTTTAAGAGTTCTGCATACAAGGTCATTGATATGTTGATGAGAAATGCATTGAATCTGTATAACAACTGTATGTAGAATGGCCATTTTGACAATATTAATTTGGCCTATCTAACAATATGAGAGATCTTTCCATTGTCTAAGGTCTTCATAAAGAAGGAAATTTTGACACATGTGACAACTTAGATAACACTTGAGAGCATTATTATAAATTAAATAAGCCAGTCCCCAAAGACAAATAATTATATGAACCAACATATGACATACACAGTCAGATACATTGAGACAGAAAATAGCATGGCAGTTGCCAGAGGCTAGGAAAAGGGAAAAAGGTTAGTCATTGTTTAATGTGTACAGGGTTTCTTTGTGGAATGACTTTTTTGCAGATGGATGATTGTAATGATTGCACAATAATGTGAATGTACTTAATGTTATGAACTTTTATTCTCAAAGATTAAAAATTGGTAGTTAATAATTGCTCTGTATATTTTACCAAAATAATAAAAAGCAAGTTACAGGGCAACATGAATGGAATGCTGCCTTTTGAGAGGGGGGAAATTTAAGAATGAAAAAATTTTGGAATTTCAAGACTAATGGAAACAAATTTTCCATGTGTCTCTGTAATCTATATCTTACTTCTCGCTATAACTTTATACTATGTATACCCATGTCTATCTAATTGCAACTTTATATTCTATTCTATGGATATGCCATATTTATTCAACTGTCTTCCCTACATTTAAATGACAGCTTCGAGATATAATTTAACAAATCCAACACTTAAAATGTACAATAATATAAATTTTGGTATATTTAGACTTGCACAGCCAGAGTCATAATCAGTTATAGAGCATTTCCTCAGCCTCCAAGGAAATCTATTTACCCATTAATTGTCACTCTCCATTTATATTACGCAACCACTAATCAACTTTCTGCCCTACATATTTGTGCAGGCTGAATAGTTCATACAAATGTAAATCACCACATGAATTTTTGCATATTACATACATGTGTTGTATTGTAACTGACTTCTTTCACTTAGCATGATATTTCCAAGATAAATATATATCATAGCATATATCATTCCTTAATTTATTTTTGTTTGAATAAATAATATTAATTACATTTTTTTATCCATTTATCCATTGAAGAATATTTGTGTTGTACTCACATTTTCCTGTTATAAATAATGGTGCTATGAATACTACTATGTAAGTTTTTGTGTGAATCTATTTTTTTAATTCTCTTGTGTATGTACTAGTAATTAAATTGCTGGATCTTACAGTAATTCTATTTTTTAACCATTTGAAGAACTGCCTAGCTGTTTTACACAGTGGCTACAATTTTTAACATTTGCATCAGAGGAATAGGAATGTTACAATTTCTCCATTTACTTACCAACCCTTGCCATTATCTCTTTTTTATTTTAATAATGTTAATTAATGTGGAATAGTATTTCATTGACATTTGAATTTGTATTTCACTGATGGCTACTTTATTCAGATGTTTTAAAAAATTTTATGGGTTCTCTTTAGTTATAGGTCACAGTATAATCCATTTTGACATAATTATAGAAGAATGAAATATTTCTTGTTCTAATTCAGCCCCAAGTACCTCCTCTTCCCTGCTCCTCCCCCACACTCCCATTCCCTTCCCTGTACTCTACTGAACTTTCTGCCATTTACCCATAGTTACCTTTAAAATTAATTTCTAGTGGTTGTATACAATGGTGAAATTCACTGTGGTTTATATATATATGCACATATGAATGTTTTGTCAGAATTTTTCTTGGCTTATTGGCTATTTGTGTATCAATTTTGTAGGAGAGACAGGGGAGAATAGGAGTTTAGTGGATTAGACAAAGGGGCATGACAGGAAGAGAAGGGGGATAGGATTAAGGAAGAGAGTGGAATGAATCAGACATAATTGTGGTGTGTGTGTGTGTGTGTGCGCGCGCACACATAAGTATACATAACACATACACCACAGCAAATCTCAAGAATGGGACCCTAATTAGAATAAGATAAATTCCATGCATGTATAAATATATCAAAATAGCTTCTACTGTCATGTAGAACTAAAAAGAACCAATAAGAAATGAAGACAGTACCCCCCATTAAAAAATTGTCAGTTTAGACAATTATCCCTTTTAGTCACCACTACATTATCCAACAATCCCACTCTTTGGTATTTAGCCAAAAGAACTAATATTGGTATATTATAATGATACAAGGAACATAATTGTTTATAGCAGCTCAAATCAAAATAGCCATGTTATGTAACCATCCAAATGTCATCAACAGGTGAATGGATAAAGAAAATGTTTCACAGTGTAGTTTTACTTAGCTATGAAGAATGATGAAATTATGGCATTTGCTGATAAATGGATGGAAATGGAGAACATCATGATAAGTGAAATAAGCCAGACTTAGTTTTCTCTCATATGTGGAAACCAGAGAAAAATGCAGGAAAAAGTACGGGAAATCTCATGAAAATGTAAGGGAGATTAGTGGAGAAGAAAAAGGGGTTAATGGGAAAAGAGGAGGAACATGTAAATGAATGAACTGAGAAATGAAATTGACCAAATTATACTTTATACATATATGAATAGTTCATCATAAATTTCACATTTATGTGTATCTATAAAGCACCAATTTTAAAAACTTCAAATAAATAGAAGAAATACCAGTAGATTAGAGGAGAGGGAAAGGGGAAGAGGATAAGGGAGGGAAGGAGAAACTGCTGAGACAGAAGTAGAGCAAATTATATTCCACGCACATATGAGTATGTCAAAATACATCCCAGTATTACATATAACAATAATGCACTAATAAATACATGAAATTATGCTTTTGTCTTTTATCATTGAACATAGTAGTAGTACTTAATATATTCAAGATGTACGTACAATATCATATGTATGATTTGCAATATTTTCTCCCATATTTAATAAGATGTCTTTTCATTTTCTTCAGTGTCCTTTGAAGCACAATATTTAAAAATTTTTGATTTCAAGTTTAACTATTTTTCTTTGTTCACTTAGGGTTTAACAAAGAAATCCCTGCCTAATCCTCAATTATAATTTTTTCCTCCTGTGTTCTCTTCTATGAATTTTATAATTTTAATTCTTATATGTAGGTCTTTGATATTTTTTCAGTTAATATCATATATGGTATTAATTACATGTGGTTTTTCGGTTATCACATAACTAATTTTTTGTTGGAAACATGATTTTTTCCTTTAATAATATAGACCCCTTCATCAAAAGTCAATTCACTAAATGTGAGGGTTGAGTTCTGAACTCTCGGTCCATCAATCTTTACATGTATGCTTATACCAGTGTCACAAAATATTGATTCCCTATACATTGAAATCTGAAAGCATTCAGTAAAATTTTTTTAATTCATTAATTTTGATTCACTGTACACAAATGGAGTACAGCTCTTGTTTCTCTGGTTGTACACAAAGTAGAGTCACACCATTTGTGTAATCATACATGTATATAGGGTAATTATGTCTGTCTCATTCTGTTATTATTCTTATCCCCACTCCAATTCCACCCCTCTTTTCCCTCTATGCAATCCATTCTTTCTCCATTCTTGCCTCCCAAAATTTTTGAATGCTAAATTGTGAAGTGTGGACACTCCAACGTTAACATTCCCTATTGGGATTGTTTTCATGGTTCTGTGTTCTTTGATGTCTTTATGAATTTTAGTAGTTATTTTCAATTACTGCAAATAAATCAATGAGGATTTGTTTTTAATCTGTTTGTGAATTTGGAGAACATTGACATCTTAACAATATTCTCTTTCCATTATTTCAATTTGTTTAATTATATCATAGTTTCAAAAGCATTCTGTAACTTTCATAGTATGTATTTGCCATTGCTTTTGTAAAATATTTTATTTTGATGAAATTATAATTGAATGATTTTCTTAGTCTAATTTTTGGTTTTGTCATTGATGGTGTATAGAAATAGAATTGAGTGTGTTGTTTGATCTTGTATCATTCAGTCTTCCTAAACTCATTAAGTCTAATATATTTAACTTGATTTCTTATGCATTTCTATGTGCAAGATAATGTCATCTGTAAATCCAGACTTTATTTTGCCTATTTATCCTGGCTAGGACTTCCAGTATAAGTTTGAGGCCATCCTTTTCTTGCATCTGATCTCAAGGGGGAACATTTTGGACTTTTGCTATGAACTCTACCACATTTTTAATACATACCTTTCATAGAGTTTAGAAAATTCCTTTGTATGCCTAGTTTATTAGGTTTTTAAAAATATGCAAGCATGCTAAATTCATCATGAAGTAGAAAGAAAAAGAACCACTGCCAAATTCATTCTATGAAGCCAGTATCACCCTCATAGCCAAACCCAACAAAGACACATCAAGGAAAGAAAATTCAGATCACTATCCCTGATGAACACAGATACCAAAATCTTCAATAAAATTTTGGTGAGCTATATTAAAAACACATTCAAAAGACAGTACACCATCATCAAGTGATTTTATCCCAGGAATGCAAGGTTGGATCAACATAGTGGAAATCAATGAGCATGATTCACTACATTAATAGAATGAAGGAGAAGAATGACAAGAATATCTCAACAGATGCAGAAAAAAAATTCCACAAAGGCACTATCCATTGATGTTTGAAACACTGGAGAAGCTAGGGATAGAATTAACTTATCTCAACACTATAAAGGCTCTATATGAAAAATCCAAGGGCAAAAAAATTCTGAATGGAGAAAAAAACTAAAAGGATTTCCTTTAAAATCAGAAAAAAGACAAGGATGCCCACTCTCATCACTTCTATTTAACATAGTGTTTGAAACACTAACCAGAACAATCAGGAAAGAGAAGGAAATCAAAGGGATACATTATAGGAAAAAAGGAAGTCAAATTATCTGTTTTTTATGACATGATCCTCTATATGAACCAATAAATTTCCACCAACAGACTTCTAGAGCTGATAAATTTAGCAAAGTAGCAGGATATAAAATCAACATGCATAAATCAATCCCTTTACTTTATTCTAATAATTACTCTGGAGAGAAAGAAATTATAAAATCTGTTCTATTAACAATAACCTCAAAAGAAACTTGGGAATAAATTTAAAAAATGGAGTGAAAGCCTCTACAATGAAAACTGAAGAAGAAATTGAAGAAGATCTTACAAGTTCGAAAGTCATCCCATGTTTTTAGATGTGCAGAATTAATATTGTCAAAATGGCCATATTACATAAAAGTGTTATAGAGATTTAATTTAATGCCTTTAACATATCAATGACATTCACTGAATTATAAAAAAAAGTCCAAAAATTCATTTGGAAGAATAATAAACCTAGAATAGCCATGGCAATCCTGATCAAGAAGAACAATGCTGCAGGCATCATGATATCAGACCTCAAATTATACTAAAGAACTATAGTAACAAAAACAGAATGGTATTGGCACAAAAATTGGCATGAAGTCCAATGCAATAGGAGAGAAGACACAGAGACAAATTCAAACACTTAGAGCCATCTGAAACTTGTCAAAGGTGCCATAAATATATGTTGATATAAAGATAGTCTTCTGAACAAATGGTACTGGTAGGCAAGATGTTCATATGCAAAATGATGCAACTAGATTCCTATATCTGACCCTTACTTTTGTAAGTCAACTCAAAGTGTACAGTATACCTATGAACTGGACCAGAAACTTTGCAACTGATAGAAGAAAGGATAAACTCCACACTCCAACATATTGGTAAGGTACTGACTTCTTTAATAAGATTCCAAAGTTCAAGAAATAAAACCAAGTTTCAATATGTGAAATATCATCAAATCAAAAAGCATCTGCATAGCAAAGGAGAACATTAAGAGCATGGACAGACAGCTTACAGAAGTGGTGAAAACCTTCACTACCTGCTCCTCAGGCATGGCATTAAAATCCAGAATATATAAAGAACTCAAAAACTTAACAGCAAAACAAATAACCCAATGAATAAATGTGCAAAATTACTAGCAGACATTTATCAAAAGAAGAAACATAATTGGCCAATAGATATATGGAAAAGTGTTTAACATCCCTATCAATCAGGAAAATGCATTTCAAAACTAAACTAAGATTTCATCTCACTCTAGTAAGAATGTTAATTATAAAGAAAACAAATAATAATAATTACTGGAGAGGATGTGGGGAAAAGGTACACTGATATATTGTTGATAAGACTGAAAATTATTATAACAATAGTTGAAAGCAGTATGTAAATTCCTTTAAAAACCAGGAATGGAACTTTCATATATCCCAGCTCTACTACTCCTTGATATTTATTCCAAAGAATTAAAATCAACATACTATATTGATAGAGCCACTTAGCTGTTTATAGCAGCACAATTCGCAATAGCTAATTATGTAATCTACCCAGACATTTTTCAGTAGGTAAATGGATATAGAAAATGTGGTATGTATACAAAATGGAGTTTTACTCAGCCATAAAATAGAATAAAATTATGATCTTTGCCAGTAAATCAATGGAACCGCAAAGCATACTTAGTGAAATAAGCCAGACTTGGAAAGTCAAGGGTTGAATATTTTCTTTTATACTAAGGAAAAAAAGTGTGGGTGGAATCTTGGAAAAATTTGAGAGAGTTCAGTGATGTACAGGAAAGGGACTGAGGGAGAGAGAGGATGGACAGGAAAAGGGGAGAAGAGTGGAATTAAAAAACAAACTACCTTATGCACATACATAAAAATACCATTGTGAATTTCACCTTTATATGTGTGTGTGTGTGTGTGTATGAAATATACATACACATATATGTAAAATATATATAACTAGTTAAAATAAAAGTCTAATAAATAGAAAGAAGACCAGAAGAGTACAGGAAAGGGAACAGGGGGAGACAAAGAGCAAGTATAGGAGACTGAATTGAAACAAAATATATTCCATCCTTGTATAATTATGTCAAAGTGTACCCCAATATTATATATTATCAAAACAAACTAAAATAAAATATAAAACTGATTACTGTATTCAAATATATTTTCTGTGTCTATTAACATGGCAATGTGTTTTTTTTCTCTTGATGTGGTATATTACGTCAATTGATATTTGTATGATAAGCCAACCTTTCTTTTCTTGACAAAACCACACTTGGTAATGTACTATAATCCTCCTAAATTATTGATAGTTTTCTAGTATATTTTTGAAGATTTTGTTGTCAGTATTCATAAGAGACCTTAGTCTATAGATTTCTTGTGATGTCTTTGCCTAGATTTGTCATGATGGTAATATAAATCTCAAAGGATAACTTGAGTAGTGTTCCATCCTTTTGTACTTTGGGAGAGTTGGTGAAGATAGATATTAATATATCTTCAAATTTTTGCTAAAATTTGTCATTTAACCCATTGTTCTGGTTTTTAATTTGGGAGTTTTCGATTATTGATTCAGTTTCTTCACTTACTTCAATTGTCAATTTCTTCTTATTTATTTTTGATACCTTGTGACTATTTTGGTATTTGACAATTTCATTTAAGCTATCTAATTTGCTGGCATAGAGTTTCTCACTGTATTAAATTATATATATATATTTTAATATTTTTTACATTTATTTTTAAATTTTTTAAATTAGTTATACATGACAGTAGAATGTACTTTGATACATCATATAAAATGGGGTATAATTTCTCATTCTTCTGACTATACATGATGTAGAATACCACCAGTTGTATAGTTATACGTGTACTTAGGGCAATAATGTCTGATTTATTCTACTACTCTTCCCATCCCTATAATACACGCTCCCCTCCCTTCAATCCCCTCTACCTAATCTAAAGTAACTCCATTCTTCCATAGTCACCCTTCATATGAATTAGCAACCACATATCAAAGAAAGCATTCGGCCTTTGGTCTTTTGGGATTGGCTTATTTCACTTAGCATGATATTCTCCTGATCCATTCATTTGCTGGCAAATGCCATCATTTCATTCTTCTTCAAAGTTGAGTAATATTCATCTGTTGAAGGGTACCTATGTTGGTTCCATAGTTTGGCTATGATCTGCTATAAACATTGATGTGGATGTATCACTGTAATATGCTGATTTTAAGTCCTTTGTTTAAGAACTGAGACATAGGATACCTGGGTCAATTTTGATTCCATTCCAGTTTTTCTGAGGATTCTCCATACCTCTTTCCATAATGGTGGCAACAATTTGCGGTCCCACCAGCAACATATGAATGTAACTTTTCCCCCACATCCTGACCAACATTTATTGTTGTTTGTATTCTTTGTAATTGCCATTCTGACAGGGGTGAGATTAAATCTTAGAGTGGTTTTGATTAGCATTTCTCTAATTGCTAGAGATGTTGAACATTTTCTTATATGTGTTGATTGGTTGTATTTCTTCTTCTGTGAAGTGTCCATTCAGTTCCTTTGCCCATGTATTGATTGGGTTATTGCTTTCTTGGTGTAAAGTTTTTTGATTTCTTTATATATCCAGGAGATTTATGCTCTATTTGAGGTGCATGTGGTACAGATTTCTCCCATTCTGTAGGCTCTCTCTTCACATTGTTTCCTTTGCTGAGAAGAAGCTTTTTAGTTTGAATCCATTCTGTTTATTGATTCTAGATTTTCCTTCTTATGCATTAGGAGTCTTGTTGAGGAAGTCAGATCCTAAGCTAACATGGTGAAGATCTGCACCTACTTTTTCTTCATTTAGGTGCAGGGTCTCTGGTATAGTGCCTAAATCTTTGATCCACTTCGATTTGAGTTTCATGCATGGTGAGAGATAGGGGCTTCCTTTCATTTTGATACATGTGGATTTCCAATTTCCCCAGCACCATTTGTTGAAAAGGCTATATTTTCTCCAGTGAATGTTTTTGGTGCTTTGTTTAGTTTGAGATAACTGTATTTATGTGGGTTTGCCTCTGAATTTTCTATTTTGTATCATTGGTCTTTGTGTCTGATTTGTTGCCAATACCATGCCATTTTTGTTACTGTCTATGTAGTATAGTTTAAGGTCTGGTATTTTTATGCCTCCTGCTTAAATCTTCTTGCTGAAGATTTCTTTAACTATTCTAGATTTTTTATTTTTCCATATGAATATCATGATTGCTTTTGCTAGTTATATGAAGAATGTTGTTGGGATTTTAATGGGAATTGCATTAAATCTATATAACACTATTGGCAGTATGGCCATTTCGACAATATTAATTCTGCATATCCAGGAGCAATGGAAGACTTTTCATCTCCTAAAGTTTTCTTTAATTTCCATCTTTTGTAGTTTTCATTGTAGAGGTCTTTTATATGTTTTGTTAGATTAATTCTGAAGTACTCTATTGTTTGAAGCTATTGCAAATGGGGTAGTTTTCCTAATTTCTCTTTCAGTAGATTCTTCAGATCTATACAGTGTTGACAGAGGTGTGTTTAAGTAACTCATTATTATTGTGTTGTGATCTATTTGATTCTTGCAATTGAGAAGGGTTTGTTTGGTATATGTAGATGCTCCATAGTTTGGGGCATAAATATTTATGATTGTTTTATATTGTTGAAGTATAATTCCCTTAAGAAGTGTGAAATGTCCTTCTTTGTCCCTTCTGATTAACTTTGGCTTGAAATCCACTTTATTTAATATGAGGATATAAGCCCCTGATTGTTTGTTACATGCCTGTGAGTGATATGCTTTTTTTCATCCTTTCACCTATAGTCTGTGGCCGTCTTTGCCCATGACATGAGTCTCTTCAAGATTGCATATTGTTGGATCTTATTTTTTAATGCAATCTGCCAGTCTATGTCTTTTCATTGATGAGTTTATTCCATTAACATTCAAGTTTATTATTGAGATATAATTTGTGTTCCTGGTCATTTTGGTTTATTGCAGGTTTTTAATTTGAATTATTTTCTCCTTTGATTGACTATTCCATTAACATTATCCCTCTCCTTGCTGGTTTTCACTTTTTTCTCACTTCATCCTCATGGAATAATTTGTTGAGAATATTCTATAGTGCAGGCTTTGTATTTGTGAATTATTTTAACTTTTGTTTATCATGGAAGGTTTTTCTTTCATCTTCAAATATCTGAAGCTTAATTTTGCTGGATATAGGATTCTTGGTTGGCATCCATTTTCTTTCAAAGCTTGAAATATATTGTTCTAGGACCTCCTAGCCTTGAGGGTTTGGGCTGAGAAATTAGCTGAGATCCAAATTGGTTTCTCCCTATATGTAATTTGATATTTTTACCTTGCCACCTTTAAGTTTCTATCCTTATTCTATATGTTAGTCATTCTCATTATAATGTGCCTTGGTGTGGGTCTGCTCTAATTTTGTACATGTGGAGTCCGGTAAGCCTCTTGTTTTTGATTTCCATTTCATTCTTTAGGTTTGGGAAATTTTATGATATTATATCATTGAAAAGATTGTATATTCCTTTGATTTGTATCTCCACTCCTTCATATATTCTTTTTTTTTTTTTATTCTTTTATTTACTTATTGATTCATTGAACACAAATGGAGTACAGCTATTGTTTCACTGTTTGTACACAAGGTAGAGTCACACCATCTGTGCATTCATGCATGTACACAGGGCAATGGTATCTGTCACACATTCTGTTATTAATTTTATCCCCCACCCACCCCCACCCCTCCCTTCCCTCTATGCTATCTATCTTTCCTCCATTCTTGCCATCTTTCCCCCCCACATTATGCATCATCATTCATATATCAGAGAGACCATTCGGCTTTTGGATTTTTGGGATTGGCTGATCTCACTTAGCATAAGAGTTTCCAACATCATCCATTTACCTACAAATACCATAATTTTATTCTTCTTTATGGCTGAGTAATATTCCATTGTGTATATATACCACAGTTTCTTTATCCATTCATCTACTGAAGGGCATCTAGGTTGATAGCTCAGCTGGTAGAGCGGAGGACTGTAGGTTGCATTTCCTTCATATATTCTGATAACTCTTAAATTTGGTCTTTCATGTTATCCTATAATTCTTGGGCATTCTGTTCGTGACTTCTTATCATCTTCTCTGGATGGTCAACTCTATTTTCAAGATTATATATTTTGTCTTCATTGCCTGAGGTTCTGTCTTCCAAGTAGTCTAGTCCGTTGGTGATGCTTTCTATTGAATTTTTAATTTGGTTTGATGCCTTCATTTTGAGGATTATCTTTTTTTTCTTTTTCAGAATCTCTGCCTCTTTATTGGAGAAGTGTTTCACTTCCTGTATTTTCTTTCTGATTTCACTCTTTATTTCATTCTTTACTTTGTAGATCAATTAAACTATGTATAGTCTAAACTCCTCTGACATTTCTTCTACTGTGTTGTCAATGGATTCTATTACTGGAGCATCTTGGTTTAATAGGGGCGCTTTGTTCCCTTGTGTTTTCATGTTGTTTTTGTGTTTTCCCATCTAGCAGTGTGGATCTAAGGCAGTACAAATTCTACCCTTCAGACCTACAGTGTCCCTGAATGTTTCCAGTACCTCAGACCTTCAAGAGGAGAGGCCAACATCAGCAGCACTGAATGTGAACAACACACAGCTCCAAAAACACCAGATCCTATCAAGACTCCTACAGTTTTCTTGCAACAAACAGAAACAATGAGTTCAATTAATGTCTGCATTTTACGCAACAAATTTGCTAAAAGGGTTCACAATTCTAAATGTTGGAAAATGAGACAACAGAAGTGGTATAGGACATGATGTTCATAAGGGAGGAGAAGAGAATCCAGAAGCAAAAATCCATAGTAAGAGTGGAAAAGGAATTGACAGAGACTAACCCTTAGTGGAAGAAAAGATAGAGAATTCAGGAAAACAGACAAGTGAGAGTAAATATATATACAATAAAAATTAAAAATATAAGAATATACAACAAAACTGCAAATTATCATTCATACACCATAGTCCTCAACAAACTGATGAATGAAAAATTCCCAGTCCCCAAAATAGTAGAGATGGTAGAAAAGAGGAAAAAAATTATTTAAAACCAAAACAAATGAACAAACAACCCAAGAAAACTCAATGGAAAACTGAACAAATGTTTGCCTCAAAGTTTTTTCAGTCCTGTCTCTGATTCTTTAAGAGATTACCAGGCCCAGACCAGTGCACACAGACACAGTCACTATCCCACTGATCTGGGTTTCAGATACCCCAGTCGTGGCCACATTGGTGTAGTCACACCATCTCAGTGCCGTTCCAATTTGCAGAGAGATCACCAGGGATGCACTCACATAGAAGAGCAACCCTGAAAAGCTGCAAGATGGCAGTCACCAGCACTCCCAACAGGAAGACTCCAGGTGCAGCCAACCATGCAGGCATTTTGACACTGGACCTCCATGTCCTGGCCATTGTCCCCAAACAGAGATGGATGTGCCCTAAGATTGCAGTGGCAGCAAACCGCCTAGCTCCCTGGACCCCCAGGCTCCAGCTTGCTCCCAGCATGGAGGGGGCCACATGCAACCAAATCTTCAGACACTATGGCAGTGGACCTCTGGGCACAGCTCGTGGCAGGGTCGTAGGCAGTGGCACCTAGAGAACTGGTTAGTGGCAGCAGCACCTGTGGTAGTAGTGCCCAGAGAGAAGACACCTGGGTGATGGTAGGAGTGGCTTCTGCAGCAGTGTTGTACATAGCAATCATACCCAGTAGAACAGCTCTGGGCAACAGTAGCAGCAGTGTTGGGGCCAGCAGTGTAGGCTGTAGCCATGCCTGGGGAAAAGACCCCTGGGCAATGGTAGTAGAGAAAGTTCACTATTTGATTTTTCTGATAGCTCTGTAGAAAATAGTAGCAGTTGCTTCCAGGGCAGTGGCTTCAGCAGCATAGGCTGCAGCCACACCCAGAGAAAAGACCTCTGGCAATGGCAGCGGTGTCTGTGGCAGTGGCATGGTTTATGATTTTCTTAATTTGAATCTTAACTCATTTCATCTTCTTGTTCTTTTTTTCTTCTTCCTTTTTTGGTCAGTTTTACTAATAGTCACCAATTGTATTGATCTTTTTGAATATCCAAACTTTAGTTTTACTGACTGATACTTTTATCTTAACTCAGGCTTTAATCTTTTTAGTTGTTTCATTCTACTATTTGCAAGAGGTTTACTTTTCTTTTTCTAATGTCTTGAGGTAAAAGTTTAGTTTATCGATTTGAGTTCTTTCTTTTCACTTTAGATCGTTTTAACCTCTGAGTACTGTGTAATCCTACTGAGTACTCTTTTTGGTATATCCTATTGTTTTCAGAATCTTCTTGTCTTTGATTTTGAGTGTTTCTATTATGATGTATCTGTATTCTATGATGGTTCATATGTTTCTCTGGTTCTTTCTGATTAAACAATTTTTCTTACAACTCTTAAGAGGAGCTTATATTCTCTGAGAGTGGCTTTAGGACCAAAATTCCCCAGGTTGTGTTTCATAAACTCAGTTACTTTAGGGTGAAGTTAGGCTCATCTCCTTTCTTATGGACTACTTCTTCACAAGAACCAACTATTTGAATACTGGGAAAGTTGGCACACTCTGGTTATCTTAGTAGACATCTACCCAATGAACTAGGTCAAGGGAGAAGTCATCGTCTTAAAATTTCTTGTCATTCCATGATTCTGGTAGAGCCTTCATCCTATAGCAGGTGGGTGGAAGAAAGGAAATCATAGCCTCTTGGATAAACTCACCAGGAATTTGACCTCTTCCATTAGGAATAGGAGGGAATGAGAACATCTGCTGCCTGATGAAAAATGGTAACCACTGACTGGGAGTTAAATGGATAAAAGAGGGTTATCATTTTGGACATACTTGTCCAGAGTGGAGAGTCCATAACCCAAGTTGGGGGAGGTGAGGGAAGAGGTGAAATGTGGCTCAAGTGCTCCAGATTCTGACTGTTATTATTGACTGTTAATATATTTTCTTGAACACATGTTTTATCATTTGGTATTTGCCCTTAGGTCAACTTCCACAAACTTCAAATGATTTTTAAAAATGTTTTGCCAACTTTTTCTTGTTTTCCTGCATAGTGTGCCCATGGACTTTCTCAGGCTAAAATCTAAAAAGTGGAACTCTTCCTCTGGTTTTGATTTAAATTTTCCTATTTATTATTAGCATTTATAATTTTAATGTTCTTTTTTATTCATTTGTATGTCACAATATCTATTTAGAATCTTTGCCTAATTTTGAGTGGGAAATCTTATGTTTTTATCATAATGTTTTAATAATTCTTTTTGTATTCTAAATGGAAATCTCTTATTATATAAAGAATCTTCATGTAGTTTCCTCTATTCTGTGAGATATCTTTTCACATTCTTTTTCTTTTCTTTCTCTGTAAAAATTTTTTTGAAGTACTGGGATATAACTCTGGGCCTCTTATACACTATGCAAGTATCTAGCACTGGGTTAAATCTCTAGCTCTTATTATTTTTTATTGATACAAGGTCTTGCTAAGTTGTGATTCTCCTGCCTCAGCCTCCTGAGTAGCTGGCATTATAGGCACAATGCCTATCTCTTTTCCCTTTCTTCTTGGTGTTCTTTGCATTCTAATGTTTTTAATTTTGATGAAGCAAAAAAGTTTTCATTACTTATGATTCAAGTTCATCTAAGAAACCACAGCTTATTGTGATTTACCAAATAATGTTTTAAAATCAAGTTTGGGAATTTCTGGCCATTATTTTCTCAAATACATTTTAATTGCCTCTCCTTTCTCCTCACCTTGTAGAATTTCAGTTGTGGTTACATTAAGGAAACTCCATAATGTCCCTCAGTTTTATGAAGCTCTGCTCATTTCTCTTCATTTTTTTAAAGTTTTATTTCTCAATCTGGATAATATCCACTGGCTTATCCTCAATTTTATCAATTCTTTTTCCTGATTCAAAACTGTAATTCAGATCATCTAGTAAAATTTCCATATAGGTTATTATTTATTTTTTCTTTTATTATATATTTTTATTATATTTTTTCTTTTATTATATATTTTTTCTTTCTTTAAAATATTCATTTCCCCTCTTGGTATTTCCTTGGTGAGATATTATTTCCATAATTTCTTATGCAATGTTTGGCTTAATTCTTTGATAATTTTAAGAATTGACCAAAGTGGCCTTACTTCTTAAGGCTGTATAATAATCCAGCATCTGTGACTTCCCAAATAGTTTATATTGACTGCTATTTTTTCCTCCCATGTCTAGACATAATTTCCTGATTCTCTACATGTTTTAAAACCTTTTTTAAAAAGTAGATATTTCAAATAATATAATATAACAACTCTGAAAATCAGAGTCCCCTCCTTATCTGGCACTTTTTTTTTGTTGCCCTTTGTTGTTATGTAGTGATTTTCTTGTACTGGTTCTACAAATCTTCATTTACTACCATGTATGTTTTGAAATTTCTGTTCAGTTAACTTAGTTAACAGTTCTGTTCAAACAACTCATGGTTTGAACCAATTGGTTTTCAACACTTCATTGAAGAGCACTGTGTGCATGTGTGTGTGCGTGTGGTGGGTGTTGTGGCATGCTTTCAATGCTCTGACAATATGCAGTTTTATCTTAGGTTTCTCTTCTTGTGCAGAACCACAAGTTCAGCCAGTTAGGTGGTTGCAGCTTTGCCATATCTCTCTTGGGCATATGCATCTCTGCACAGATGTACATGGTCTTCTAGATCCTAGAGAATATTTTGGAATTTTTCTTCCCCACTTATTTGTAAATATCATATCCCATAACTTCCTTTTAAGTGTTTTTTGTCAACCTCTTCATTGACCAAATATGCATTACCACTTCAGGCAGTTGCAATATTAAACAATCACCAGTGATTATTTTTCAGTCTTTATCCTGGGGATATGCATTTACCGACAGAACTAGTTTTGAGTTAGGTCAAATACCAAAAAGCCTTACTAAAAGGAGTTTTCTAGAGAGCTATCAGAAAAACAAATAGTAACCATTCTCTGGGGGTGGGTCTTTTGAGGAACTCCAAATCTGCTCCCCACTTATTTCTTTGCAGGACTGAAGATTGAACTGAGGGTGTCATGTGTTCTAGGCAAGCACTCTACAACTGAGCTATATTCCTAGCCCCTTTTCCCTCCTTTTCAGTGATTCCTAGGCTGCTGTTTTTCACAGATACTTTAGTTTAGTATAGTTTAGTATTTTTCCCAAGTTTTCCTTTGATTTTATTTAGAATGAGCTCTTGGGGGGAGGGAGATATTCTTACTCTGTCATTTCTATTTATACACAGTGTTTTATCAAATGACTTAACACCAATGTCCAAGATAATTTCTGCATTTCTGCTTTGTTATCTTTAATTTCTCCTTGTCCTCAGTTGTCACTCTATTGTCATAAGATGGCTGTAGTAAATCCAACATCCTTCCTCCATCATCCTCAATCTCCTTCTTTTACTCCACTGATTTTACCTGTAAATTTATGATATGCAACGTCCCCCACCACCTTCTTTCCCTTTTGTTCCAGCTTCCACATGGGAAGAAACATTATATATAATTCTTTTGAAATAAACTATTTACTAATATCTTCTCCCAATTTACAGCTTGCCCTTCCCTTTCTCTGATTATAATTCTATTTAATATACAAAAATTTTAATTTTAATAATGTCCAATTTATCTGAATTTTTCTTCTGTTGCATGAGTAATATCCAACACACCCTTGCCAAATCAATGTCATTAAAGTCTTGTGTATTTCACACAGAATTTTAAAGGTGTTTCATCCATTTTGAGTTAATGTTTTTATTAAGTATTTTACTTGTACTAAATCATGGAGTAACATCTGATAATTTTATACATTTATACAATGTGCAATAACACAATAAAGGTAGTTAACATTTCCATCTCTTTAAACAATTTTTAAAAGATTTGATTCACAAGTAATGATTGTACATATTTATGGGGTATTGTGGGATGGTATGCATGGAATAGGGTAACAACCAACTTCATTATTTCTTACATATAGATATCCACTTTTCAAGTACTTTTAGTAGAATATTTTCCTGGCCCTTCATTTCATCTTGACAGCTTTCAAAACAATTTTCCATATATATGAGGAGTTATTATTTGGCTCCTAATTCTAATTCCTTGGTCTATATATCTTTTATTAGATCATTACTAAACAGGCTTGATCATTCTATTTCTGCCTTAATGTTTGAAATAAGAAAGATTTAGTTCTGCAACTTTGCTCTGTTAATTCTCAATTTTTTGAGATCAATCAAAATTACATATGAATTTTAGAATGTTTTTTATATTTCTGCACAGAAGCCATTGGAATTTTGACATGGGTTGCTTTAAATTTACAGATAATTTTGATGGCATTGTAGTTTTAAAAATATGGACTATTCTAATTAGTTAACATAGGTATCATTTCTATTGATTTTTGTATTCTTTAATCTCTTTAAGAAATGTCATGCATTTTCCATGTACATATCTTTAATTTGCTTGACCAAAATTAATCCTAAGCATTTTTGATATGGTTGTAAATTGAATTCATTTCTTAAATTTCTTTTCAGATTGTTCATAGTAAATATATTTAATGCAACTGATATCTGTGTTAATTTTGTATATACAGTTTTCTGAATTCATTTATTAGGTCTAACAGTTGTCTTTTAGATCTTTATGTGAAATATCTAGAAATTCTACATATAAGATCATGTCATCATACTAAGTGGGCTAAGTCAATCCCCAAAAATACAAAGGCAGAAAGTTCTCTCTGATATAACCATGCTGACAAAAAATAAGGTGGGAGGGGGAGAGGATGGAAGAATAGTAGTTCATTGGATTAGACAAAGGGAAAGGAAGGGAAAGGAGGGACTATGGGAATAGGAAAGAGTAGAATGAATTATGCATAACTTTTCTGTGTGCATATATGAATACACAACCAGTGTGAACCCAGGGAACAAGAGAACTTCTCTAAGGAGCTTTGCAACTCTGGGCCACAAGACCTCCTGATCAGGGAGATTGATGAGACCAATAGAGGATAAAAAGCCTATCAGTGCACCTGCTACAGAGGAGCGTTATTGGAAAAGCGAGACATCCCTGATGCTTCCAAGGGAAGCCACCTCATCAAGGAGACCTTACCTAGGGAATGGCAAGCACTAAAGGAGCTAAGAAGCTGGTCTCAGGTTCCCCACGAGTGACCTCCATGGGAACTCAGCTGACTCTTAAGAGACAGGAACAAATCAATTTGACCAGCTTGATCTTAAACACTTGGCAAAACAGTTAAAACCAAAACATAGCCATTTTGGGGCATTTAAAGAAGAAACAATAGTTAAATGTAACTTAAGATGTACACTAGTGTTAGTCCCCTAGAGTAAGTTAAAGACTGGAGGCTACAAGAGAGATTCCTAGGCAGGAGTGCCTGATAAATATCAAGAGAAATTGCCAGAATCAGAAATTTTTAGTCAGCTCAAGGCCTACAGATCTTCCTAAGCTAAGGCTTGATCTATGTTTGCTAGTATGATTATCTAGCCCTAAGTAACAGAAATATAGAGATCTCTACTAAACACAGGTTATACCAATAGAAGGATGTTTTATGAAAATCAGATGACATAAAACAGTTTATATTTTCTGGGGACATCATTGACATTAAAAATTAAATGTTGTGCTTACATTCCTGATTACTCTACCAATGTTAAAGTTCCCAAATAAAGTCCTTGACCTCTCCAGCCTTTGATAGGCCTTGTTATGGAAACAACTTCTCAGATTTTACACCTGGTGAGAGATTGATTTCTGTCATCTTCATGATATTCACTGACATGTTCCAGATACTGCAGCATTTATTCTGTTTTAATCTCATTTTGGTACTCATGTCTTTTTGTTTCTCTCTCATAGAAGCACGCACTCCCAGATGACTTTACAACCTGCTCTTTCCCAAGCAGACTTCTACCCTGGACCCCTTGATTGACCAGATTTCCAAAAAGGGAATTCCAAACTGCTTGCCCCATTCTACCCCCTTCCAGCTCTAAGCAGCCAGAGCAGTCATCGCCCCCTTTCCTTACAGCAGTAAGGAATTCCTAAAGAAAAGGGGTGGGGGGAATGAAGCCAGAATTGGGGACAGGCAGTTACTGTAGAAATAGGGAATCTGGTCAAATTGAGGAATGGAGACCATCAGAGTCTGGGAAGTTGGAGATGCCCCTGGGAGATTGGAATGTCAATCTCTCCAGAGCCCTTTTGATCACCAAGGTTACCTGCTTAACTGCTGCCTTGCTGCAGGCTAGAACCACTACAAAGACCTTATAAGAGACAACTTCACCTACTACTGATTTTCAGGCTGTACTTTTATCCTTTCAAGGATGACTCATGAGGGCATACTGAACCTCCAATCACAAGCTGATATACTTGGTTATCAAATAGACTTTTTGCTAAAAACCCAACAGCTCAGATGCACAACTCCCCTGAAAATCATAGAGGTTTGCATTACTGATGTGACTGTCACAAATGACAGCCAAGCTAGAGAATTACTGGCTGTATACTTAAAGACTAAATGGTCACAAGAATACCTTAACAGAACATTAGAGATAGAAAATACAATACATAATATGTCAAAAGTCAAAGTCTACCAAATAGACCCCTCCATAATCACCCAGATGTGGAATAAGATAAAAAACCTCATTAACCCCTCTGAACTTATTTTGCTGGGACTTCTCTGTATTATAATTAGAGTGCTTATAGTCAGAGTGAAATGTTTTTGGACTATAACCTCAAGAAAGATTCACAGAATACAGGTTAATCAGGTCCTCCTAAGGGAATCCCTGGTTCAATTTAATAAAAAAGGGGGGGACTGTGGGAGAGGCTCCTGGTTCTTGGCTGATAGCTGTGAAAGTCTCAGATGTGTAAGGAAAATCTACACTTATACAGGCCTAGCAGGCATGCCTGCAGGAAGGAGTATTCCACTCTAGCCACCAATGAAGCAAGACCACCTCCCCATAATTAGCATAATTAGCATAGCTGTTGCCAGGGAAACCTTGAAGGGTCTGGATTGGACACCAAGCAAAGGCATGATTAGATGTTAGTGAGAACATGTTTGGACGAGGTACAATCCTTATTTAACATATCTGGATGTTACATGATTGGATGTGGTTACAAACCCTAATTAACATAAGGGCAGACAGGTAAATAAATAAATAAATCTTTATTGTCTCATAGTACTATATAGGGGCAAAACAGTTCCACAATAAATGAGCTTGCAAGCAGCTTGCAACTTGCCTGCTTCCACCCAACTTCCGAGGTCTGCATCTTGACTCCACGCTGCTTGCCCAGTGACTGAGTGAAGCTGAGGAAGAAACTCCCAACAGTTATTGAAGTATCATGGTTGTCTTGGGGAAATTATTTCCCTTGCTTTTTCATGTTGCTAGTGTGTCTACTCATTTAACAGTATGGGTCTGAAACAGTACAGTTTCTACCCTGTGGACTTATAATGTCCCTGAAAGTTTCCAGTACCTCACAGTTTAGGGGGAGACAGATGATAGCAACAACCAATAAAAACAATTTACAGCATTCAACCAAATAGTTCCTTCTATGGCATGTACAGTGTTGTCACAATAAACAGAAATTATATGATCAGTTATTGCACATAACAAAAACAGTAAGTTTTCAGAAGAGTTTACCATTTCAAGTGGTGGACAAGGAGAGAATAGAATTGATGTAGGATATGATGATTATGAGGGAGAAGGAGATAAAATGGAAATAAAAGATCAAAGAAAGGGTGAATGGGGGAACAATAGAGATTGGCTGTTAGTAGAAAAAAGAAGAGAAAGAATTGAGGGAAAGAGATGTGAGAGAAATGTATAAAATAAAAATTAAAAAATAAAAATAAAAGACTGCAATAACAAAAGTGAAATATACTAACCAATTATTCTAGTCCCAAAAATACTGATCCATCTAAAATATCTGCCTTCACAAAATGCTAGAAATGAGAAAAAAAAAACAAATATGAATAAGTGTCCATGAACCTTCAGCTTACAATTGAACAGAGTAAAGGAAAAATAAAAAAAAAACTAAAAAGTAGATCTTGATGAAAAGTTAAAGAATTGATTCCAATGAAGTTCAAAACATTCTTGGCTTCCTTTCTCAGCTGTGTTAGGTAGGGTTCCTGGAGTGTGATAGGCAATCCCACAGCTGTAGTTCCTGGAGGTGGGATTTAGGCTTAGGTAGGCTCCAGGTTTTTCATTGAATGGTGCCTGTTCTGATGATTTAAATAAGTGCTCAAAGCCCAAGAGTTGCTGGTCCACCCTGGGAGATTGTCCCTCAGGGAGACTCCCTGGGGGTTGCACTCATGCAGGGAAAGAGCCAATCCTTACTCCCCTCAATGTACCCCATGTTTTCTGGTTTCTTGGGTTCAATTTCCAAACTCAATCAATCCCATCCCTGCCCTTCTTGTCTTTCAGTTGGCCAGTCTGCGGGGGTTGGTTCCCTCCCCCCCGACCTGTATTCCCTAGTTTAAACCCCTCTCCATGTTTGATTTTCTCCTGTTCACTTAGGCACACTGTATGTCATGCGGTGTGGATTTGCCAAGGCTGAATTTTGGGCCAAGATCAGTTTGCCAGGTATCAGTTTCCCTAGCTGCTGGCCCCTGAACTGCAGCTGCAAAATGGTTCTTTCCTTTGTCTTCCACTTGCAGCCAGTAGAGATGCAGCTTCTTTCCTGCACATGGATATTGTACAGCACAAATTCGAAGTTAGTTGGGCAGTGTCTTTGATCTTTGACTTCCCTGTACCCAGACACACCTCAGTCTTCCGAAAAATGTGGATTCCTTTAATTGACTTATCCCTCCACTATTTTCACCAGGGGGATTGCTCTGGCAGGTGCTGTGGGTGGCAGCAGCAACACTGAGGAGTTCTTCATTTCATTATATCCAACCTTCTGAGTCCATGATCTGTTTTGAATGTTCAAAATCAATTCCCAATGAAGCCCTGTCCCCTTTTTTCATGAATCTTGCTGAGAAGCTACCTGTTTGCTTTCTCGGTTTCATGCCACAGAGCAGCTGCAGAATAGGAAAGTGACCTTTTCTATTCTGCAATATTGATATTGATATTTTGATTACTATAGCTGTGTACATTATTTTGAATGTTTGTAATGTGACATCTCCACCTTTCTTCTATTTGATCAAAATTCCTTTGTTTATTTGGGATCCTTTGGGATTCTGTGCAAGTTTCTGAATTATTTTTTGCATTTATATAAAGACATTATTTTGATAGGGATTGCATGAAATCAATATGTTACTTTGGATATCATCGATATTTTAAAAATATTAATTCTTCCAAACTATAAATATAGACTATCTTCCTGCTTCTTTCTGTCACCTATGATTTCTGTCATCAATATTTTATAGTTACAGTGTAACAATCTTTTACTTTTTGGTTAAATTTACTCCTAAGTGTATTAATTTTTGATACTGTTATAAATGTGATTTTTAAAGATAGTTCATTTTTAATTTTGTTTTCTGAAACTTTACTGAATTCATTCACAGTTCTAACAGTTTTTTGGTGAATTCTATAGAGTCTTACATATAAGATCATATCATCAGCAAAAAAATTAGACATTTTCTCCTCCTCTCCCATTTGGAAGCCTTTTATTCCTTTTTATTGACATATTGTGTGTCAAGAACTTCTAGTACTATGTTGAAAAGAAGTGTTGAGAAGGGACTTACTTGTTTTTTTCCTGATAATAGAGGAAAAGTTCTCAACCTTTCATCATTGAATAGGATTGTAGCCGGGGATGTTTTCTACTATTTCTAGTTTATGGAAGGCATTTTTATCATAAAATGTGTTTAATTTTGCCAAATGTGTTTTCTGTATAAGTTTAGATGATCATGTGCTTTTTCCCCTTTCATTATGTTAATGTTATATTCTACCTTGTTTTGCATATTTTAAAAAATAATTGCTCTGGGTCACATTGTACAATATTTTCCAAATGCTGCTGAATTCAGTTTGTTAGTAGATTGGTAAGGAGTTACAAATTAACATTCATAAGAGCTATTGGCTTATACTTAAATTTCTAGAATCTTTGACTTTGATATCAGAGTAATGCTGGCCTTAAAAAAGAGTTTAGAAGTGTCCCCTTCTGTTCAATTTTTTGGATTAATTTAAGAAGAATTGCTTTTAATTATTCATTAAATACTTGGTAGAATCACCAGTGAAACCATCTGGTTTCATGTGTTTTTTGGAGGAGGAGGGGGCATTTATTACTGATTCAACCTATTAAACTCCTAATAAATTATAGGCCAATTTTGGTTATTGGCCACATTTAATTTTCAATTTCATCATGACTCAGTATTGGTAGGGTTGTGCACATATATGAATTTGACTATTTTCATCAGGTTGTCCATTTTGTTGATATATAATTTTTCACAGCATTGTCTTATTATCCTTTTTAATTTGTGTAATATCAGTAGTAATGTTCCCACTTTCATTTCTAATTTTGGTAGTATTAGACTTCGCTCTGTGCTTTTTAGTACACCTAACTAAAGATTTGTCTATTTTGTTGCTATTTTCAGATGAAGAATATTTGGTCTCATTGATTTTTCTGTATCATTTTCTATTTTCAATTATTTCTGTTCCAATATTTAATTTTTCCTTCCCTCTACTAGATTTAGTTTAAATTTACTTGTCTTTCTTTAGTTTCTAAGGGTGTAAAGTTAGATATTCAATTGAGTTATCACTTTTTAAATATAATTTTATAAATATAAATTTCCCTCTTAGAACTGCTTTTGTTGCATCTTTTAATTTTTAGTGTGTTATGATTTCATTTTTATTTTTTCCATGGTATTTTATTATTTACCTTATAGTTTCTTTTTTGATCTATTGTTTATTTAAAGGTGTATTGTTTGCTTTCTATGTATTTATGAATTTTATGGTTTTCCTTTCATTATTGATTCATTGCTTTATTTCGTTCTGATCAGAGAAGAATAGTTTGTATAATTTCACTCTTTTTAAATTAAGGCTTTTCTTTTTCTACCCTGGAGAATGTTCCATGTGCACTTGGCAAAAATGTGCAGTTTACTGTTGTTGAGTGTAGTGCTGTGTATATCCATTAGGGTTAATTGGTTTATGGTACAGTTCATATCCTCTGTATTTTTATTGACTTTCTGTCTGTTTTTTCTATCACTGAATATCATTTATTAAATTATTCTACAATTATTGCAGAACTGTTTCTCTACATGCTTTCTTCTGTGAGATTCCTTTGTATATTTTGGATTATATACACACTGATGCATATATGTGTAAAATGGTCATCTATCCTTAACAAATTGAGCTTGCTTTTAATATTTAGTATTCATTTTTGTCTTTTGTAACAGTTTTTGCATAAATTCTGTTTTATCTGGTATTAGTATAACCAACCTATTTCTCATTTTGTTACTGTTTACATTGAATATCTCTTTCCTTTTGCCTAATTGCATTATTCCACCTAAAGTGAGACTTTTTTATACAGCATATAGTTAGATCATATTTTTAAAACCCTTCCTGACAATATATGTCTTTTGATTGGGAATCTAATCTATATACATTTAAGACACTGATAAGAATTTTCTTCTTCCATTTTTTTCTGTAAATTTCATAGCTTTTTCGGCCCTTATTTTCTCTATTACTCCATTCTTTTGTGTTTAGTTTATTCTTATGGGGAAAAATTTTGTTTCTTATCCAATTTCCTCTTGTGTAGTGTGTACATTCTTTTTGTGCCTATCACATTTCTATTTCCCCTAAAGTTATACATATCCAATTTAAATTGACACCAATTTAACTTCGTTCACATACAAAACCTTATTCCCATAAAGATATTTACCTTTTTGTTATTGATGTTACAGGTTACATCCATATGCAATTATTACCAAATATTATAGATTTGTAGTTATTTCATGGATTTGTCTTTTAAATTCTTTAGAAAATAAAAGCAGTTATAAAATAAGATTAGAATTTTACTGGACTTTATATTTACTCTTGCATTTATCTTTACAAGTGAACTTTGTGCCTTCATGTGATTTCAAGCTACTCTCTGCCATTCTTCCATTTCAACCTGAAACACTGCCTTTTGCACTTTTAGGGTGAAAATGTAGTGGAAATGAACTCCCTTAGATTTGCTTATCTGGGAATGTCTTAATCTCTCCCTTTTTAAAACTGTAATAAAATATACACAACAAAAATTTACCATTTTGTTGTTGAAAGGGCACTACTGAGTGGCATTAAGGACATTGACAGTGTTTTGAGTTCATAAACACCATTCATCTTCACCTATTTTTCAGCTGCCCATTCTGATATTCTACTCATTAAACAAATCCTCATGTTCCCCACTCTTAGCTCCTGGTGACCGCCATTTAGTTTTCTGACCCTCTATAAATAGAATGACATAATATTTGTCATTTTGTGATTGGTGTTTTCCATAGAAAATGTACTCAGATTTTTATATGTCATAGCATGTGAGTTTTATGATGATGTGTTTTGTTTCCCTTATTTTCTTTTGAGTATAATGCACATACATATGTATGTTTACATCTGTATCTACTTATCTATTGATCAAGTAATATATATATGTAGATATAGATATATAGATATATAAATATAGATATTTTCTTTCTGGTTACCTTAGAGACTACATATTATATCAAAAATGTGTATGAAATTGAAAGAATATTTTGTCAGATATCAAAGTCTCATTTAAGTGTTTTTTTTCCCTTCAAACATTTAAAAAACATCATTCCTCTGAATGTAGTCTGCAAGTTTTCTGATGAATAATATGCTGCCAACCTTATTGAGGATCTATTGTATGTGATGAGTCAATTATTTCTTAATACTTTAAAGATCCTCTTTTTTCTTTGGATATCAAAACGTTTTTTTTAAAAAAGGTTTTAGGTTTTAGTGCTACTTTCTTTGAATTTATATTGCTTGTTATTTATTGAGGTTTGTGGACTTGTAGATTTGTGCCTTTTCTAGTATTTGGAAACCTTGCACCATTATTTATTCAAATAATCTGAACATTTCTCCTCTCCTTCTGGAAATCTGCTTATGTAAATGTTTTTCCATTTGATGGGGAACCTCAAGGTCCTCAAGGCCCCTTAGAGTTTGTTCTTTTCATTGATTTTATTCTCTGCTTCTCTAAATTATCATTTAAATTGTCCTTTTTTCATGTTCATTGATTTGTCTATTTAAATTTTTTCTTTCTTCTTTCTTTCTTTCTTTCTTTCTTTCTTTTTCTTTCTTTCTTTCTTTCTTCCTTCCTTCCTTCCTTTCTTTCTTTCTTTGGAACTGGGGATAGAACACAGGGTCACCTAACCACTGAACCATATCCTTAGTCATTTTTTGTATTTTATTTAGAGATAGGGTCTCACTGAGTTGCTTAAGACCTCACTAAGTTGCTGAGTCTTTTGTTGAACTCACCATCCTGGTGAGCCTGTGGGATTACAGACATGTGCCACCATACCTGGCTTTTTGAAATTTTTTATTGAACTCCTCTAGTGAATTTTTTATTTCATTTGTGACAATTTTCAGCATGAGAACTTCTTTTTCAGTACTTCTGTTATTTTCTCTTTGTTGATATCCTCATTTTTTCATATATTGTTCTATGGATTTGTGTTAGTTTTTTGTGGTTTCCTATAGGTTTTTGAACATGTTTTTAAATTTTTAAAAAAATTTTTGGTTCAATGTACACAAATGGAGTACAACTATCATTTTTCTGGTTGTGTACAAAGTAGAATCACACCATTTGCATATTCATACATATACATAGTATAATGATGTTTGTCACATTCTATTATCTTTCCTTCCCCACCCCCCTCCCCTTACTTTCCTCTATACAATCCATGCTTCCTCCATTCTTCCCCTACCTCCCCCCTCTTCCCCCCATTACACGCCATCAACTACTTATCAGAGAAATCATTCGGGCTTTTGTTTGTTGGGATTGCCTTATCTCACTTAGCATGATACTCTCCAACTCCATCCATTTACCTGCAAATGTCATAATTTTATTATTCTTTATGGCTGAATAATATGCCATTGTGTGTATATACCATAGTATGTTTATCCATTCATCTATTGAAGAACATCTAGGTTGGTTACACAATCTCACTACAATGAATTGGGCTGCTATAAACATTGATGTGGCTGCATCAATATAATGTGCAGATTTTAAGTCCTTTGGGTGTAGGCCAAGGAGTGGGATAGGTGGGTCAAATGGTGGTTATTCCCAGTTTTCTAAGGAACCTCCATACTGCTTTCCAGCGTTGCTGGACCAATTTACAACCCCACCAGCAATGTATGAGAGTACCATTTTTCCCCACATCCTCACCAAAGCCTACTGTTGCTTGTATTCTTGATAATAGACATTCTAATTGGGGTGAGATCGTATCTTAGGGTAGTTTTGATTTGTATTTCTCTTTTTACTAGAGATGTTGAACATTTTTTCATATATCTGTTGATTGCTTGTAGATCCTGTTCTGTGAAGTGTCTGTTCATTTCCTTAGCCCATTTATTGATTGGGTTATTTGTATTCTTGGTGTAGAGTTTTTTGAGCACTTTGTAGATTCTGGAGATTAACGATCTATCTGAAGTGTGTGTGGCAAAGATTTTCTCCCACTCTGAAGGCTCTCTCTTCACATTGCTGATTGTTTCCTTTGCTGAGAAAAAGCTTTTTAGTTTGACTCTATCCCAGTCATTGATTCCTGCTTTTATTTCTTGCACTTTGGGAGTCCTGTTAAAGAAATCTGGCCCTAGGTCAACATGATGAAGATTTGGACCTATTTTTTCTTCTATTATGTGCCGGGTCTCTGGTCTAATTCCTAGGTGCTTGATCCATTTTGAGTTGAGTTTTGTACAGGGTGAGAGATATGTGTTTAGTTTCATTTTGCTGCATATGGATTTCCAGTTTTCACAGCACCATTTGTTGAAGAGGCTATCTTTTCTCTAACAATTTAGTTATTTATGTAGCCTCAGATGAGTTATAAAAGGTTTGCACAATCATTTGTAAATAAAGATTGCTTTCCTCCCCTGGTTTGAGGGGAAGGTATTAGGAACTGGGACGTTTATGCTCAAGACCAAGACAATTTGGGGCAGGTTATGCGACAAATCTAATTAAAAATGAAAAAAAAAACTGTCTTCAGTTTTATTCCTGATTTTGTTTGTTTCTCCTATTTAGTAATGTTTCTTTTTTGGGGGGAGGGGTTACTTACCATTTTGAAAGTGGCCTTTTCTTCATTAGCCATTTGCTTTGTTGCTGTAAACCTTTTGATTGACTGCCAGTTGGCTCAGATGGCTTCTGTTTTTTCTTTAATATCTCTCCCCCTTTCTCTTTTCACTGTGTTGTATCTGTGGAAAATAGAGCTTGTATCTTCCTCTTTCTACATTTGATTGATGTCACTCTCTGTGCCACTTTTTTGACCTCAAAATTTCAATCATTGGGCTGGGGATGTGACTCCATGTCACAGTGCTTGCCTACAATGAGTGAGGCAGTGAGTTAGATCCGTAGTACCACATAACAAATAGAACAAAGGCATTCTGTCCATCTACAACTAGTAAAAAATAAACAAAAAATTTTCATCAGTTATTGTACACAGAGCTGGGTATATCAAGCTCAGTTTAAAATAGCATATATCTTAAGAAAGAATATGTAACTTGTGTTTAAACTGTGATTCAGTTAAAATATTTTCTTATTCCCTACTATTTTCACCTCTTAGTCCATGCAATCCCTTAATTGACAATCCATATCCCATAGCAAATGCATAATAATTATTAGAAAGATGGGACAAATGAGCCAGTTGATCTGTGAAATATTTGCTTCCAACTTCAAGGTATTAATTTTTGGAGATCTCATGTTTATGGGTTCTCAGCATCTTTTGGAAAACACCATTTTTATATGAGTGATGATAGAGCTCCAGAAAGACCCAGAATTTTTGTGGTTTGGCAGCAGCAGTGTCACTGGAGGCCTTGCTGAGTCATCCTCAGCATTCTATTTGATTTAGGTGTTCAGCAAATAATTGTAGAATCAATTTAAATTAATATCCAACTATACATCTCCTATACAAATAACCAGAAGAAATGGTGTTTCCAGAATTATTGTCTGACTTAAATTTCATCTCTTTCACAATTATTTCTTATTCCTTAAATAAAAAATTATTTCCCCATCTAAATTCTTTTAGAAATTTAAACCATTCAAATGATTCCTAGCAGTATCTTATGGAGAAAAATATCTGAATACAAACACACACACATATTTATATACAAGCACACACTTGAATATAGATTTAGATATATTTATAGGTAAATTTATTACCTATAAATTTGTTGTATACAAACAATATAATATAGAGATGTAAACATCTCTATATTAATATAATACTAATATAATATAATATAGTATATTAATATATACTAATATAATGTAGAGATGTATACAAATGATGTCTCTGTGGCAAATAGTTCCTAGTCACTGGATCTAGCAATCAGGGTAGCAGGGGGGCAAGATGCAAAGATCACAGCATATGAGTAGCCAGCAATGTTAGAAGTTCTTGAGTCCAGTATCCTCATTGAGGTATAAAGAATGAAGAAATATACAAATAAGTTGCCAAGGTGTTGTGCCATCTTCTGGGCTTTTAAACCAAACTTCATTTTGCCTCCTATATTATGCAGTACTTAAATAAATGAGAGAATAGCTTGGGTATAGAGCAGAAGAAGTTTGGTTTGGAAATCTATTATGGCTTGACAGTGGTCTGTCCTCCAAGTGTTTGTGTGTTTGAGGCTTGTCTCTTGTATGGCAATGTGAGAAGTGGTGGGACCTTAAGACCTTTAAAAGGGTTACGTTAGTAACGTAATGTTAGTTGAAGATCCTTCATCAGAAGGGTTTGAGGTACTTCTTGTGGGCTACTGTGCTCTTGCAAGATGGAGTTGTTATAAGAGCAAGCTCAAACCCTAAATAATTTTCTGGCTTCCTATATAGGATAACATCTTTTGCTCCACCATGCACCACCACCATGCATGACATATCTACCAAAAGCTCCTTATAAGAGGCCAAATTGATAGGGCCACCCAATGTTGGCATTTCTACCACCCAAATTGTGAGCTAAATAAACCTCTTTTCTTTAAAAAGTTAACTTGTTTCAGATATTAGTTTATAGTAAATAAAAATCGGCAGGTCTAAGAGAAGATTTTCTTGTTAGTGCATTCTAGAATTTCTCCTACTGTCACTAGCTTGAAACAAACTGAGTTCTGTGTTTTCAGCACTGTGGACTAACTGTAATGACTTAATCTCACACTACTAATCAGTTCATTTTATGGCCAACTCTTCCACAGTCTGGCTTGACTGCCAGGAATGTTCAGTCCTAAAATGGAGGTGGGGGAATTGTTGAGTAAATGGGCTGATGAGTGAGAAAACTCACCGTTGTGGCTTCAATAAAACCAGTGCTGTAGTAATCAAAACATTTCCTCATCCATGATGCTTTCTTTTGCTTAACACTATTGTCAGAATAAATTGATGTCAGGCAGTACTGGATTTCAATTTAGTTTCTATTGCTTAGCAACAATATGGCCACAGGCAAGTTACATAATATCTTCATATAGGAATCATAATGACTACATTAAATTTTTTTCTGAGAATTAAATAATATAAACAAAGCACTTGGTACATTACCAGATACTTTGTAACCATACACTAAATGGAAGTTATTATACTCATAACATTACTGTTAATAATTGGTACTAAGCAAAAAAGTGATGGTTTATAGTAATTTTTGTGTTTGGTTGTAATTTAAGGAGATGTCTTCACTTTTTATTGAGGGTCAACGAACAGGTGCAACTAGCCTTCCCCATCATCACAATCCCATTATATTGGAAGTTTGTTATCAAGTCTCTCTTACATTTTTCTTCCCCAAGCTAAATCATGAAACAATTCTAAGTCCCATTTTCTGTTTCATTAAACTTCCTTATAGATGACAGCTACCACAAAGGCATGTGGTACGCTTATTAGTAAGCCTTTTGGAATTCTTAGGCATATGTTTCCATCTGTATCAACAACCAGTCCTGCTGTGAACTGAATATAGTCAGAGTAGTTTCAGATCTAAAGCCACCAGTTAGGTCTTCACGAAATGCTGACTTTTTATTTCTAATATGGGCCTTTTTGCTTCACAATGATGAACCTGCGTAAATTTGAGCCAATTACTTACCTCTTATGCCTCAGACTTTTAAAAAGATTTATAATATTGAGTGTGCACAAAACAGAGTGTGTACTCAAACTGAGTTTTTGAGAAATTAATGAAAGGCCTATTTGCAAAGCTGTGGGCAAAAAAGTGACCAACAAGGGATGGTCAAGTTCTCTGGGCTAAAAATAACTGGTTGTTTTTACTATTCCTCACAAAAAGGAATAGAGCGGTTAACATAACAAAATGAGACAAACACATACGTATCCACAGTGAGAGGGGGAGAGAGAGAGAGAAGCTGTAGGAGAGAACATTCCTACTACAGCCATGAACTTTTTAGAGAAATGTAGCCTGGAAGGTAGGATGGAGGAGGAGTAAAGACCTTGATATCTTGCCAGGTGTGATGTTGCATGCCTGAAATCCATTACTTGGGAGACTGAGGTAGGAGGATAGTGAGTTCAAGGCCAGTCTCAGCAACTTAGTGAGACCCTGTCTCAAAACAAAAAATGAAAAGTGTTAGGGATGTAACTCAGTGGCAATGTCCCCATGGGTTCAATCCCCAGTACCAAAAGGAGGAAAAAGGAAAGTAAAAAAAAAAAATCCTTGATATCTCTCTTCCGATTTTTCTCCTATTGCCTTACATGAATGAATCCCCCAAAAGCCAAAAATGGAGACACTTCAGTCCACCTAGGGTGCATGGGTCAGTTTCCCAGGACAAGAGGAACATGGAGAATAGTAGATAGTGAGTCTTGATGGGGAAACAGAATAAACAGCATGAGCCAGGTGCAGTGGTGCACACCTCTAATCCTGGTGGTTTGGGAAGCTGAGGCAGAAGGATCATGAGTTCAGACATCCTCAGCAACTCAGTGAGACCCTAAGCAACTTAGCAAGATTCTTTCTTAAGATAAAATATAAAAAAGGGCTGGGGATGTGGCTCAGTCTTTAAGAACCTGGGTTTAATCCCTGGTATGAAAAAAAAAAAGAATAAACTGCATGAGAGCTAGAATTTCATGAGTGTTTTATTTGTGTCTAGACCTGTAGAAGGCCCTTTATGTCCATCATCTCACTCACTCCTTATGGTACCCTTGGAAGTTTGTGATTAATGTCCTTATTTCAGACAGGAAAAAATTGAGTCTCAGAAACCAAATGTACTATACTGAAAACATTGCATAGATTGAAAGAGATAATAGATAAAAGTATAAAAGCACCACTGATGCTTAGAATTACATGTACAAAACTTATTCAACATTCTCAGAAATAAGTGTAGAATGGAATAATTACCAACCCTCTGTAAACCCACAAAACCAGGAATTGAGTAGAGGAAGTATGAAATATAAAGATTACAAAGAAGTATATTATACTATGTAATATTTTGGGATGGGCACACTTAGCACATTTTCCAATGTAATAAATTGACAACTGTACTACACTTTGCCTTGTGCCACAAATATTGTGCCCTGTTCTTTTTTTTCTTTTTTGAGATCTCAATGAAGTTGGTAGCTTATTGAGTATGGTGCTAATGTTAATTTCTTTGTTTTTTTATTTTATTTTTTAATTTTTTAATTTTTTTTAATTTATTGATTCATTGAACACAAACGGAGTACAGCTATTGTTTCACTGGTTGTACACAAAGTAGAGTCACACCATCTGTGCGTTCATGCATGTACACAGGACAATGATATCTGTCACACATTCTGTTATTATTTTTAAGCCCCACGCCGACCCCACCCCTCCCTTCCCTCTATGCTATCTAGCCTTCCTCCATTCTTGCCACCCTTCCCCCCCACATTATGCATCATTATTCATTATCAGAGAGACCACTCGACCTTTGGATTTTTGGGATTGGCTGATCTCACTTAGCATAACAGTCTCCAACATCATCCATTTACCTACAAATGCCATAATATTATTCTTCTTTATGGCTGAATAATATTCCATTGTGTATATATACCACAGTTTCTTTATCCATTCATCTACTGAAGGGCATCTAGGTTGATTCCATAATCTAGCTATTGTGAATTGAGCAGCTATGAACATTGATGTGGGTGCATCACTGTAGTAATCTGATTTTAAGTCCTTTGGGTATAGGCCAAGGAGTGGGATAGCAGGGTCAAATGGTGGATCCATTCCAAGTTTTCTAAGGAATCTCCACACTGCTTTCCAGAGTGGCTGCACCAACTTGCACTCCCACCAGCAATGGATGAGTGTACCCTTTTCCCCACATCCTCGCCAACACCTGTTGTTGCCTGTGTTCTTAATAAAAGACATTCTAATTGGGGTAAGATGAAATCTTAAGGTGGTTTGGATATGCATTTCTCTTATAACGAGTGATGTTGAACATTTTTTCATAAATCTGTTGATTGCTTGTAGATCTTCCTCTGTAAAGTGTCTGTTCATTTCCTTGGCCCATTTATTGATTGGGTTATTAGTGTTCTTGGTGTAAAGACTTTTGAGAACTTGGTAGATTCTGGAGATTAGTGCTCTATCTGAAGTGTGTGTGGCAAAGATTTTCTCCCACTCTGAAGGCTCTCTCTTCACATTGCTGATTGTTTCCTTTGCTGAGAAAAAGCTTTTTAGTTTGACTCTATCCCAATCATTGATTCGTGCTTTTATTTCTTGCGCTTTGGGAGTCATGTTAAGGAAATCTGGTCCTAGGCCAACATGATGAAGATTTGGACCTATTTTCTCTTCTATTAGGTGCAGAGTCTCTGGTCTGATATCTAGGTCCTTGATCCACTTTGAGTTGAATTTTGTATATGGTGAGAGATATGAGTTTAGCTTCATTTTGCTGCATATTGATTTCCAGTTTTCCCAGCACCATTTGTTGAAGAGGCTGTCTTTTCTCATTGCATGTTTTTGCCTCCTTTGTCAAGTATGAGATACCTGTATTTATGTGGGTTTGTCTCTGTGTCCTCTATTCTGTACCATTGATCTACCTGTCTATTTTGGTGCCAATACCATGCTATTTTTGTTACTATTGCTCTGTAGTATAGTTGAAGGTCTGGTATTGTGAAACTCCCTGCTTCGCTCTTCTTGCTAAGGATTGCTTTAGCAATTCTGGGTCTCTTATTCCTCCAAATGAATTTCATGATTGCTTGCTCTATTTCTATGAGGTCTGTCATTGGGATTTTAATTGAAATTGCATTGAATTTGTATAGCATTTTTGGAAGTATGGCCATTTTGACAATATTAATTCTGCCTATCCAAGAACATGGGAGATCTTTCCATCTTCTCAGCTCCTCTT
This sequence comes from Glaucomys volans, assembly GCA_020662805.1. Taxonomy (NCBI): domain Eukaryota; kingdom Metazoa; phylum Chordata; class Mammalia; order Rodentia; family Sciuridae; genus Glaucomys; species Glaucomys volans. The sequence goes on from JAJEJO010047449.1 coordinate 347,404, forward strand.
TAACTTCTTTCTTTAGTGTTCTGTAGTTCTCAGTGTAGAGGTCTTTCACATCTTTTGTTTGATTGATTCCCAAGTATTTTATTTTTTTTGAGGTTAATGTGAATGGGGTAGTTTTCCTAATTTCTCTCTCAGAGGATGCATCATTTACAAATAAAAATACATTAGATTTATGAGCATTAATTTTATATCCTGCTACTTTACTGAATTCATTTATGAGTTCCAGAAGTTTTCTGGTGGAATTCTTAGGATCTTCTAAATAGAGAATCATGTCATCAGCAAATAGGATAGTTTGATCTCTTCTTTTCTTATTCGTATTCCTCTAATTTCTTTGGTCTGTCTAATTGCTCTGACTAGAGTTTCAAGAACAATGTTGAATAGTAGTGGCGAAAGAGGGCATCCCTGCCTTGTCCCAGTTCTCAGGGGGAATGCTTTCAATTTTTCTCCATTTAGAATGATGTTAGCTGTGGGCTTAGCATAGCTAGCCTTTACAATGTTAAGGAATGTCCCCACTATCCCTATTTATTCTAGTGTTTTGAGCATGAATGGGTGCTGTCTTTTATCAAATGATTTCTCTGCATCTATTGAAATAATCATGTGGTTCTTGACTTTAAGTCTGTTGATGTGGTGAATTACATTTATTGATTTCCGGATGATGTACCAACCTTGCATCCCTAGGATGAAACCCACTTGATCATGGTGCACTATCTTTTTAATATGCTTTTGTATGTGATTCGCTAAAATTTTGTTAAGAATTTTTGCATCGATGTTCATTAGAGATGTGGGTCTGAAATTTTCTTTCCTTGATGTGTCCTTCTCAGGTTTTGGTATCAGGGTGATATTCGCTTCATAGAATGAGTTGGGAAGGGTTCCCTCCTCCTCTATTTCATGAAATACTTTGAGGAGTATTGGAATGAGCTCTTCTTTGAAAGTCTTGTAGAACTCGGCTGTGAATCCATCTGGTCCTGGACTTTTCTTTGTTGGTAGGCTTTTGATGACTTCTTCTATTTCATTGCTTGAAATTGATCTCTTTAAGTTGTGTATGTCCTCCAGATTCAGTTTGGGTGGCTCATATGCCTCTAGGAACCTCTTGATGTCTTCCAGGTTTTCTATTTTGTTGGAGTATAAATTTTCAAAGTAGCTTCTTATTATGTTTTGTATTTCAATTGTGTCTGTTGTAATATTTCCATTTCCATCACGAATTTTAGTAATTTGGAGTTTCTCTCTCCTTCTCTTCCTTAGCGTGGCTAAGGGTTTATCAATTTCATTTATTTTTTCAAAGAACCAACTTTTTGTTTCGTCAATTTTTTGAATTGTTTCTTTCGTTTTAATTTCGTTGATTTCAGCTCTGATTTTGATTATTTCCTGTCTTCTACTACTTTTGGTGATGATCTGTTCCTCTTTTTCCAGGGCTTTGAGCTGTAGTATGAGGTCATTGATTTGTTGACTTTTCATTCTTTTATTAAATGCACTCCATGCAATGAATTTTCCTCTTAGCACTGCTTTCATAGTGTCCCAGAGATTTTGATATGTTGTATCTTTGTTCTCTTTGACCTCTGATAATCTTTTAATTTCCCCCCTAATGTCTTCTGTTATCCATGTATCATTCAATAGCATATTATTTAATCTCCAGGTCTTGGAGTAGTTTCTGTTTCTAACTTTATCATTGATACCTAATTTCATTCCATTATGATCTGATAGTATACAAGGTAGTATCTCTATGTTTATGTATTTGTTAAGAGTTGCTTTGTGGCATAACATATGGTCTATTTTAAAGAAGGAACCATGAGCTGCTGAGAAGAAAGTGTATTTGCTTTTTGATGGATGGAATATTCTGTATATGTCTGTTAAGTCCATATTAGTGATTGTGTCATTGAGTCCTATGGTTTCTTTGTTCAATTTTTGTTTGGAAGATCTGTCCAATGGTGAGAGATGAGTGTTAAAGTCTCCCAGTATTATTGTGTTTTGGTCTATTTGATTCCTGAAATTGAGAAGGATCTGATTGACGTACATGGATGCACCATTGTTTGGTGCATAAATATTTATGATTGTTATGTCCTGTTGATTTATGCTTCCTTTAAGCAGTATGAAATGTCCTTCTTTATCCCTTCTGACTAACTTTGGTTTGAAGTCTGCTTTATCGGAAATGAGAATGGAAACCCCAGCTTTTTTACTCAGTGCATGTGCATGGTATGCTTTTGCAAACCTTTCACCTTTAGTCTGTGGGCATGTTTTTCTATGAGATGAGGCTCTCGAAGTCAGCATATTGTTGGGTCTTTCTTTTAATCCAGTCTGTCAGTCTATGTCTTTTGATTGATGAGTTTAGGCCATTTACATTTAGGGTTATTATTGAGATATGATTTGTAATTCCTGTCATTTTAGCTTTTTTAGGGTTTTTAGCTTAACTTTGTTTCTCCTTTGATTGACTCATTCTTTAAGGTAGTTCTTCCCCATGATGACTGAGATTGTTATTTTTTGTTTCTTCCTCTTCGCATATTTTGTTGAGAATGTTCTGTAGGGCAGGCTTTCTCTATGTGAATTCTTTAAGCTTTTGTTTATCATGGAAGGATTTTATTTCATCATCAAATCTGAAGGTAAGTTTTGCTGGGTATAAGATTCTTGGTTGGTATCCATTTTCTTTCAGAGCTTGAAATATGTTGTTCCAGGCCCTTCTTGCTTTTAGGGTCTGAGCTGAGAAATCTGCTGATATCCGTATCGGTTTCCCCCTGTAGGTATTCTGATTCTTTTCTCTCGCCGCCTTTAAAATTCTATCTTTGTTTTGTATGTTAGGTATTTTCATTTTAATGTGCCTTGGTGTGGATCTGTTGTGATTCTGTGCATTTGGTGTCCTCTAAGATTCTTGTAATTGATTTTCCATCTCATTCACCATATTAGGGAAATTTTCTGATAATATTTCCTTGAATAGATTATTCATACCCTTGGTTTGTATCTCTGTGCCTTCCTCAATCTCAAATACTCTTAAATTTGGTCTTTTCATGATGTCCCATATTTTTTGGAGGTTTAGTTCATGATTCCTAACCATCTTCTCTGTTTGTTCGACTTTGTTTTCAAGATTAAATAGTTTGTCTTCATTGTCTGAGGTTCTGTCTTCCAAGTGATCTATTCTGTTAATTATGCTTTCTATTGAGTTTTTAACTTGGTTGATTGTTTCCTTCATTTCCTTGTTTCCTTCAAGAATTACTTTTGTTTTTTTCTCAGAATTTCTATCTCTTTATTGAAGTGATTTTTTGCTACCTGCAATTGCTCTATTAGCTGATTATTCATAGCCTGAATCTGCTCTCTCCTCACATCATTCTCTTCTCGGATCATTTTAATTATGAGCATTCTGAACTCCCTTTCTGTCATTCCTTCTACCATGCTGTCTTTGGGTTCTCTTGATATATCATCTAGGTTTGATTAGGATACTTTCTTACCATGTTTTCTCATGGTGCTAATGTATCTTCCCCTCTAGTAGTGCGAATCCGAGGGATTACAATTTCCCTGTGAAGACTTAAAGTGTCCCTGCAGATTTCCAGTAACTCACCTGTTGCTTGAGAGGTGCTTGATCAAGCGGTGACCCAAGAAATGTGCTGTCCAACTACCTCCAGGTTGGGAATGATCAATGCTTCTGGGCAGAGGCAGCCTAGTGTTGATAGACAACTAGATACAGCAAGGTGGTAGTCTCCGGGCCGGGTGTGGACCTGGGCACTAGACCAAGTTGGGGTGGTGTCACAGAACTGTGCTCAGTGATGGAGACACTGGGCTTGAGAGCCCAGGCAGGCCTGAACTCCTCACTGGGGGCTCAGGGTGTGGCAGGTGGTTGCTTTCTCCTGGGGACACTGTAAGGTGGCGCCAAAGGTTCTCAGCTCCCCGCTGGAGTCAGCGACCCCAGCGGCTCCCGGCCAGACCTCTCCAGAAGCCGCGGGAGGCCCCAGGCAGCAGGAGATGGTCGGTCTCCGTCTGGGAGGTTGCTGGCTGGTGCCGGAGCCTGGCCAGTGACTCTAAAGCCACTGCTGTGGACCCGCACTCACTTGCTGGCTGGCGCAGGCCCAGGTCGGTGACTCCGAAGCAGCTGCGGGTTCCGGCGCTCCCGGGTGGTAGCTGCCCTCGGCTGGGCCGAGTCCAGCCCGACAGAGTTGGTTCTGGAGCGGCGACTGGGGACCCCTTATATGTGATTTGAATATAAAATCTCGTTGAGAGCCATATTCCTGCTGTTTGAATCCTGAGCAAGTAGGAATCCACGGAGCAAGTAGGAATGCAGCCTTCCTCTAGCCTGCCATCTTGAATCTCCTGTGCCCTGTTCTTAACTTCACAGCAACTTTGTGAAATATATAGTACTGTCTCCATTTTCCTTGTGAGAAAAACTGAGATGTTGACTTGCTTATAGTCTCAAAGCAATTAAGGGCAGAGTCAGACCAGAAAGCCAAGTTTTCCACCACTACTTGAACATGTCAGTTCTAACTTTACAGGTGCCTAGTACTAAATATATTGTCACAGTTTTAGTACTGCATCGTATCTGAAATTTTAAACATATCTGTATAAATCTTCATTCCTAAGAGTTATGGATTGAATATGAGGTGTTCTCTACAAGTTCCTGTAGTATTGCAGGAATGTTTAGAAGTGAAATGATTATACTGTGAGAGCTGTGACCTAATCAGTGGATTAACTAATTTGATAGATTAATAATTAATTAATAATTAGTCAAAGTTGGGCAGTAACTGTGGGCGGGTAGGTTGTATCTGGAGGAGGTGGGTCAATGGGTTCATGCCCTTGGGGATTATATCATTTCCCCCTGTTTCCTCCTGCTCTTTCTGCTTCCTGTCCTCCATGGGTTAAGCAGCTTTCCTCAGTTATGTACTTCTGCCACAGGCCATGCCTGATCTAAGGCTCAAAGCAATGGAATCAACCAATCATTGACTGAGACTTCTGATACCATGAGCCCAAATAAACTTTTCTTCCTCTGAATTATTATTGTCAGGTATTTTCGTCATGCCAATGAAAAGCTAACTAATACACTAAGATATAATCATTTTAGTTTCCAAAGAGCTTCAAAGGGCCTTATAGCTCAGATGACTTAAAAGTGCAGAAAACTTAAAAGTTGCTTCTACAAAACCTTCAAATGTCCAAATATACATTCAACAGTCATGGACACATCTCACTGTTACATTCAGCAAGGCCTGGCATCAATTCAATTTTGTTTCAATTTCGAAAAATATTAATTTTGTATATTTATGGAGTACAGTGTTTTAACCTAAGAATATGTTGAAGGAACATTCAAATATACATATCACTTCAGCAATTTATGCTTTTTTGTGATGAAGACATTTAAAATATATTATTTCAGCAATTTAAAAATACACAATGCATTTTTAACAACTGTGGTCACCATGTTGTACAATAGATCATGCAAACTTATTGCTTCAACGTAATTAAACTTTGTACTCTTTGATAAGACTTTTCCTTTCCCCTACTGTTCCCCGAATTCTCCAACCTCTAGAAAACACCTTTCTACTCTCTATGTCTATGAGGTTGACATTTTAGACTCCATAGGTAAGTGAGAATGTGGCATTTTTCTTTACGTGTATGACTTACTTTATTTAACTTATGTTTTTCAGCTCCATATATTTTTTTACAAACGGCAAAATTTCCTTCGTTTTGAGGTTATATAGTATTCTGTTTTATCACTTTTTCTTGAGATGACTCTGCATTATTAGGAGACATGATTTTTCAGAATTTCTGTCTTGTGTTGGGCAAAAATTTGTCTTCTTTTGGATTTCAACTGCTGGTCCCAGCTCTACATGCTAGGATGACAGGTTTTAAATTCTGCTATCCTTTGTGATGGTACTTCAGAGGTCTGACGGTGTAGATCAAGTAGTACTTCAGTCTTCTCCAGCTTGCAATAATACCTTATAATAAATGGAAGACAGCAAAGACAGGGACTCTCTGTATCTTTCCATCCAGTTTTAGGCCCAAGTCCAGATCCCCATTTTAGCCTTTATAGTCCAACAATTTTCATAAGATATTACCTGGTGTTTCAGATAGTCCATCAGAATTGTGATCCTCAATTATATGAAGTATTGGTCAAAGATCGTTCAGAGCTATTTGGACTAAGATTGGAATCTTACCTTATTATTTACTAGTCAAGAGACATTAAAGAAATTATCTCAACTCTCTGAGTTTCAGTTTGCATGCCTTTAAAAAATGAATATTATTCACCTGTGGTAGAGACTGTTAAATATGCCCTTGGGTTTTCTATGATTACATAGTAGTAGAATTTTTTGAGCATATTTGGCCACTCAGCTAAATTCTACATTTGCCATCATCCCTTGGTGTAGCTATGTGACCAATAATTGGTAAGTAAATATGAACACAGATGACATGAATATCTTTTATGTGATGCTGTCTTTTCCTGACTAGGATGCATATGTTATGATGAGAATTAAGGAAGCTGCCTTGAATCATGACATAAATCTTTATCTTACTGAGTATTTTTCCATTTTCTGCATAGGTAAATTGGAGAGATCAGTGTTGATCTTTTCAAAATGTTGGGAGTGTAAAGTAAGAGAATTGTTTCAAACATCATTTGAAAATGATTGAGTAATTATAATTATTTTGGGGATATATAGTACAGCCCATAAACATGCAAGGAGACTTTGGATTTGAGGGTTGCCAGGTTCTAATCTCAGCTCTATCACTTATTAATAGTATGGTACTGCTCAGGATCTACAACATTTCTTTCTCACTTCTTTCAATGGTAAAATGGGGAAACCATAAACCCTCTTAGGGACGTTGAGAGGATTAATTGGCATAGTCTTTGTGAAAGATTTTGGCACACAGTGTTAAATAAATGTTTCTTTCTTTAACTCCTTTCCTTCCAAAGATATCTAGTTTATTCAATTTTGACTAGTTAAAGACAGTTGTGTGTATCACGAAGACAATTAGGTGTTGGTGGAGAAGGAAGAAAATTAGTAATATTGGAAGATAGACCAAAAGCAGTTTTAACATTAACCTATTTTGGTTTATTTTCTATCATTCCTTTTAGGGTTTATTTTGTTCTGCTTAGCATGGAGTAGGCATTAAACTGATAGGTAAGTACCATAGTTATTTTTTACCATAAATGCTTTTGAAAATCTGAAGTTAGGATAATATTTTGAATATAAAATGTGGAGGATTATATTTGAAATGATTTACATTGAAATCACTTATCAAGTTAAACAAAACTCAATTTAGTGACATAGAAATACAATAAAGTATTTAAAAATGTACATTAATGCATTAAATGATATGCTCTAATTCCACTTTTAATACCTACCATAATTTTAATATAATGGTGAGCATAAATGATGCTCTCGAATATGTGCAACAACATTAATGTGTTATGAACATTTTGTGATTTCTACTTTCTATATGACCCAGGTACTGTGAAAAAGGTGATTTGTTGCTTGCATCCATTATTTAAAGAAAAGCTAAATTTCAGTTACAGCTCAATGAAAATAAAAATATATTATTTTTCATTAATGTTCACAGACATGTGCCTTAGACCATGCATGATAGTGCCCAAATTTGAAAGATTTTGTCATACAGAAGAATAGCATAGGCAAGTAAAGTTTTTAAAAAATCAATTTGGTACTGTATACATTAAATTGACTTATTTGAAATTAAATACAGCATTGCAAGAAAAATCAGAAGTCATTCTATTCCCATTTCACAGCTTGAGGATGCAGAGGTTAAATTACCTTTTCAAGTTCACACTGCCAGATAGTTGTGACAAAACATGTACCTGGCCCTTTTGATTCCCAGATCAATTCGTTAACTCAAATCAAATAATTTTGAAATATAGATGTATAGCAGTTTTACAAATTTATCATGTTAGGTGACTGACAGTAAGAGCCACCATGAGTTCTCTGTGTTTGTTACACTGGAATTAACTCACTGATTTTATTTATTATTAGGATTACCAAACAGAAAGTTTAATATTATCCTTTTCCAGAGGATATCATATTTTTGGCCTGATGTTTAATGAAATATCTAAAGATCTCTGTATGAATATGACTAAGAAATGCATATGCAGTTGACAAGTGTAGTGATTATACGTGATAGCTAGAGCCTCACAATCAAATAGAGTTAATTAGGTCAACCTAAGTGGAGTTTTACAGAGTGTGATGGAGATTTTGGCTTTTAGCTTTGACTTGACATTTTTATTAATGGGCTTGATGAGAACTTTCATAGCATGATACAATAGCAGACGGCAGAAATCTGGGATGGGGAGCATAGAATGAATGAATAAGTAAATAAAGTCAAGACCCTAGAAGATGTCCACAGACTGCAACAACAGACTGGATGAAACCAGATGGAACTGAATATTCATCACTAAAGGTGTGCAAATGGCGCTCTTCATTTGGTCTTGAAAACAGAGATAAACACAAAATGGGAAATCCTGGGGTCTAATTTTGGCATATGGAGAAGAGTAAGAGAAAGAAATATTCATTCAAGTTTAGCAATGGAAAGATGGATTAAGCAAACTATTGTGTGTATTTTGAGCTAAGGTAATACCAACTGCTGTGAAGGATAATCTCCCAAACTTCAGTCACTTAGTACAATGCAAGTTTTCACTAATAGAAAGTATAGTATGTGGTGATAGAAAGAAGGAATGTTGAGAGACTAAGGTTGATTTAGTTTGGCTTTGCTCAATGTGGCTTTTGACATCTTACTGGGATTTGGTATCCACCTGGCAGATGAAGACAAATCATGGAGACAGGGTTAGAAATTGTACACATCACTTCTTCTTATATTCCATTTTTCTAGAATTCTGTAATGTGACCATATACAACAGCAGGAGAGGGTAGGAAATGCACTCTAGATTTGTGACAGGGAAGAAAGTAAAACATTATATATACTTACAGGAAGTTTTATCCATACAGCCTTAAGCCAAAGTGATAGAGTTGTTTTCTTCTATTGTGGTTCTGCATTTTAAAGGAACACATGACTAACTGGAGGATAATGAGTAGGTTGAGGGCTTTCCATGTTAAAGAAGGAGTATTTGGAAGTTGCTGGGGATGCTTTGCCTGAAGAAGGCTCAGAAACAAGATCTCTTGTCTTCATATTCTGGAATAGCTGTTATAGTGAAGAGGGAGAAGATGGGGTCTACAGTGGTCTGCATGTATAATTCAAAATTCAAGTTCAAAATTAATGGCTAATACAATAGTAATAAGAGGGATGGCATTTATGAGGTGATTAAGCCATGAGAGCAGAGCTCTCATGGGTGGAATTAGAGGCCTTTTAAAAGGGCTTGAGGGAATGGGGTTATTCCCTTCTGCTCTTCCACTATGCAAAAATATAGTGTTCAAATCCGTGTTTGCCCTTTTTCATCCCTTCCACCATACGAAGATGAATCATGAGGACCTTTGCCAGACATTGAATGCTGGTACCTTGATCATGGAATTCCTAGCCATCAGAACTACGAGAATTAAGTAAATTTCTGTTGTTTATCAATTACCCAGTCTGTGGTACATTGTTATAACAGCACAAATTAATCAAGGCAGGGTCTTTGTGGCTCTAGGAGTTTAAGCTGGGACTCAGAGGTGAAATCCCCTGGAAAGCTAGTTTCAGCTCAAAAGATAGAAGAACTGTCATTGATAGAAATAAAATTCTTTTGGAGATAGGTATTCATCACTAAAGGTGTGCAAAGGCTGGATGAGTCAGCTATTTCAGGGATAATATTGAAGCTATTTCTCTATTGTATCATAGATTGTAGTACTTAATCCAAGGCCCTCTCTAAGTCTGAGATGCTGTAATTCTATGTCCTTTCTGTGCTATCATCTCAGATTTCTTTCTTTCTCTGTTCCAAGTCTTTGAAGGAGAATACCAGCTGCATAAAAATGAATTGAAATGAAACATTATGAAAAATAAAAATCAGGACAAAAACACCATTAATTCACTTGTAGACAAGCTGCACAGTAGCATAGAACAATTTTACCTTTTAAAGTAGAACTTTATTGCAAATTCTAAGAAAAATATCAAGTGACTAATTTTGAACAATTTGTAAGTTTCATGGCTATAGTCATTCCAATGGCTACTAGAGGATGTAATTGATTCTCTGGGTGTCAGATTTTAGATATCGATTGGATTTAAGGTAGCAGTTTCTGGTATAATTTATCCTGCAAAATACAGTGATAACAGAAGCCCTACCCAAAGGAGTAATTATGGAAAAATGGATCCTTAAAACATTATCAGAAGAAATATTAAACTGGCTGCAGTGAACTGGTGCTAGAAGAAACCTCTTAAATTCCAGTTTTAGCATGTCAGGGCTGCATGGAAGTCCAATCCTTTGTCATAAGCAAACACTCATAGGTACTTGGGGAAGAGAGAGATGACTTTTATAAGGAAAATTTGAGACACCATAATAGAATTGGTAGTATTTATCTTGGAATGAATAGATAGTAAGGTTTACTTAGGTAGTAATAAAAAGACACATTCATCCTCTTATTCATTCATTCAATACTTAAACAACAATTTTTATACCACATATTATTAGACTATAGGGACACAGCTTATCCTTGCCCTTCTGAAGCTTACATTCTGGAGGGGTAGATAGTCCAAAAATAAACAAATTCTAATGATACTAAATGATTTGAAGAAAATAAGGTAAGATAATGGAGAGCATACTGGGTAGGATTTTGTAGGTCTTTGAAAGATTATTAGTCATTGCTCTAATTGCAATGGGAAGTCATAGGAACATTTGAAAATATTACCCTTGCTTCTATCTGGAAATTATTTTGAGGATGGGAAAATTGGTAGCAGAAGAACTGTTACAACACTGCAGAAGTAGACCAGAGAGGTGGCAGAGTGGAGGGGGAGATGCATTCAGATTTAATATATGGTTTGGAGGTAGAGTTAGCAGGACAGGATATTGGGTAGAAACAGGAAACACAATTTATTTTAGCACCTATTATTTATTTGAATCTATAAGTAGCCTATGAGGCAGGTGGTATTATCCCTCCCTGGGATATCTTCAAAAAGAAAATGATATGCCATAACTTGTATTGTTGAAAAATTGCTTAATTTCCATAATATTGCTCTACATACACGAAGATCTCTGTAGTAGGTGCAGTGAGGATTGTTATCCTCATTTTTCGGGTAGGTGCTGTTGTTTAGATATGATTTGACTGTGTTACCCAAGGGTTTCTGTATTGGAAATTTGCCCTCCATTGTCTTTTAAGAAGTAGTGGGTTCATTGAAGGTGGGACCTAGGAGATGTTATAAGGTCATTGGGGTTATGCCCTTGGAAAGAACTAGCATTGTTTTTGTGGAAACCCTGATTAGTTCTTCTGAGAGGAATTTTATAAAAAGACATCCCTGACCCTTCATTTCACTCTGACTTACTGTCTAACCATGTAATATCTCCATTTTATATGCACTTCCAACATAATGCCATCCACTATTTGATGCATCCAGGGGGTCCTGGCCAGAGAGAGTGCCATGCCATTTGGACTTAAACCTCCAAAAACTGTGAAGCAAATAAATATTTTTTCTTTAAAAGTTATACATCCTTGAGTATTCCATTATAATAACACAAATCTGATTAATATGAAAGGGAACCTAACATCAAAACTCATATCCTGATTTGTAAAGGTAGTCATTAACTGAATACAAGGACATTTATTCACTGAAAATGTTATTGGAAATGCCACTCAGCTGTAGCTGCATCCAGTTTCCTTATTGTTGTAGTTCTCCAGGATGTGTCTTCTATATGACAGTGAGGCCACAGCCTAGTAACCATAATCTAAGAGGTCAAATCTGGAAATACTCTCAAATACCTGTGTTTAGATTCCTTCAAGGAATACGGAACTTGGCTAGGAGGAGACCTGCTCAAGGTACCTGGGCTAGGGTTTGGAAACGTGAATGAGAAATGCAAGCACCAAGGCTCTGCAAGTCTCCAGGGCCTCCACATCTTTGTTTTCCATTCTTATGGCACAGATCAAGCCATTTTGTCCTTGTCTTCTTGCCCTGTGACACTGAAGGGTAACCCCCATAGGACTTAGAAAATAGTTATAATGGGAATGCACAACAAATGTGAAAGAATTTTAAAATTTGACATGTCTCTTTTGCTTTGTAGAATATATACATTGACATGATTTGATGCCTAAGAACTTTGGGAAATTTGCAAAGTTTCCACAGTTTCTATAGTCACTACAACTGTTTCCTCAATTTCCCAACTCTTTAACAGATAAATTGTCTTTCTAATAACCAATTGTATCTTCTTGGAGTAGTGTAGTTATGTGTCAAATTACTCCCCTCTTTTTTTCTCCTTACCCCAATTAAAACACTTATTAGCTTCTACTGTGATTGCCCAGATACTTGGCATGTTTTCTACTTATTTTTGGTAATAGGAGGACTTACCACTTTTCATGAGATCTGAGACAATGCCATTCATGTATACATTTCTAGAAGCCTCACAGCCTAGAGGAGATAAGAGGATAAATAGTGGCTGTTTGAACCCTCTTCTCCTCTGCTAAGACACATATCCTGATGTTTATCTCTATTTTTTCCATCATTTTCACTTTTTCTCCTCACACTGACTCCTGTTCCTCTGATTTCACCATGACTCAGTCTCCTCTTTGGTGGACAAACATAATACTCTCTTTATTTCCAAACTTCAAAGGGAAGCCTCAACTTTGTGTCTCTATTTCCTACTATTTGTCCTTTTCCTGTTATTCAATCTAACCTTTAGCTCCACCAATGTGTTTAACATTCATTCTTTTAAAAATATTTTTAGATGTTGATAGATCTTTATTTTATTTATTTATTTATTTATTTATTTATTTATTTATTTATCTGTGGTGCTCAGGCTCAAACCCAGTGCCTCAAACATGCTAGGCAAGCACTCTACCACTGAGCCACAACCCCAGTCACTGAACCTTCATTCTTCAAGAGTGTGTTTAAGGACTTCTTGCTAAGGTCAATGTTCAGTTTTGATCCTTTTTCTCTTCAAGTACCTTCAGTATTTGACAATGTTGGAAACTCTTGTTCTTCACAAAATCCTCTCTTTTAAAATGTAAAAGAGATTTGTAAATCTTAGCAACACGGGATAATTGATTTTGAGGCTTACATAGAACCATATATGTGCACAGCAGTTGACAGTTCAGTTGATGACAGTAGGTTCTGGAGTAAGAATTTAAATGGAGGCTTACATATAATTTGAGTATTTAGAAGTTATTTAAATGTTAATATAAAATGATAGTTTCTAACATTGACAAATACATCTTTATAATAACTTTGGAGACCATATTTTAGTATAGAACTCTTGGATTTAGAGCTCCATATCAAAATGTTTCAGAAAAGATATCCTCCAGCTTGTAGTCCATCCCTATCCTATTTCCAAGACTATATCTGGTTTCAGAGTTTCAGTCTGTAGTTGCTTGACTCCATCACTTTGGGCCCAAGTTGAGCCAGAATATCATGGTGGAAGACAATGAGAGAGAAAAGCTGCTTCATTTGTGATGGAGAAAGAGAAAGGGAGAAGAGAGGAGAAGAGAGGAGAGCAGGGAGAGGAAAGAAAATAAGAGAGAAACTAGGCCAAGATATAGTCAACAATAGAATGCCCCCAGTGATGTATGTCTTTCAACCATGCCCCACCTACCCATACTTTCCACTTCCTCCGAATAGTCCACTTGAATTGATAATTCATCAAATAGATTAATCCAATGATGAGTTTGTAGATCTCATAATCTAATCATTGGAGTATTTTTGGAATCCTTCCTTCATTGCCTACTTTTGGATGATCTTCAATGCTTTCCCTTTCTCTGCCTTCCTCCCCCCTCCTTAGCATTATAGTTTCTGCCTATTGTTTAATTGTTTTATTTATTTTTTATTTATTTTTATTTTTTTATTTACTTATTGATCCATTAAACACAAATGGAGTACAGCTATTGTTTCTCTGGTTGTACACAAAGTAGAGTCACACCATCTGTGCGTTCATACTTGTACACAGGGCAATGGTATCTGTCACACATTCTATTATTCTTACCCCCCCACCCCGACCCCACCTCTCCCTTCCCTCTATGCTACCTATCCTTCCTCCATTCTTGCCACCCTTCCCCCCTGCATTATGCATCATCATTCATTTATCAGAGAGATCATGCAGCCTTTGGAGTTTTGGGATTGGCTGATCTCACTTAGCATAACAGTCTCCAACATCATCCATTTACCTACAAATACCTAATTTTATTCTTCTTTATGGCTGAATAATATTCCATTGTGTATATATACCACAGTTTCTTTGTCCATTCATCTATTTAAGGGCATCTAGGTTGATTCCATAATCTAGCTATTGTGAATTGAGCAGCTATGAACATTGATGTGGCAGCATCACTGTAGTAATCTGATTTTAAGTCCTTTGGGTATAGGCCAAGGAGTGGGATAGCTGGGTCAAATGGTGGATCCATTCCAAGTTTTCTAAGGAATCTCCACACTGCTTTCCAGAGTGGCTGCACCAACTTGCACTCCCACCAGCAATGGATGAGTGTACCCTTTTCTCCACATCCTCGCCAACACCTGTTGTTGCCTGTATTCTTAATAAAGGACATTCTAATTGGGGTAAGATGAAATCTTAAGGTGGTTTTGATTTGCATTTCTCTTATAACGAGTAATGTTGAACATTTTTTCATAAATCTGTTGATTGCTTGTAGATCTTCCTCTGTAAAGTGTCTGTTCATTTCCTTGGCCCATTTGTTGATTGGGTTATTAGTGTTCTTGGTGTAAAGATTTTTGAGCACTTTGTAGATTCTGGAGATTAGTGCTGTATCTGAAGTGTGTGTAGCAAAGATTTTCTCCCACTCTGAAGGCTCTCTCTTCACATTGCTGATTGTTTCCTTTGCTGAGAAAAAGCTTTTAAGTTTGACTCTATCCCAATCATTGATTTGTGCTTTTATTTCTTGCGCTTTGAGAGTCATGTTAAGGAAATCTCATCCTAGGCCAACATGATGAAGATTTGGACCTATTTTCTCTTCTATTAGGTGCAGAGATGTAAAGATCTCCCATGTTCTTGGATAGGCAGAATTAATATTGTCAAAATGGCCATACTTCCAAAAGTGCTATACAAATTCAATGCAATTCCAATTAAAATCCCAATAACAGACCTTATAGAAATAGAGCAAGCAATCATGAAATTCATTTGGAGGAATAAGAGACCCAGAATTGCTAAAGCAATCCTTAGCAAGAAGAGCGAAGCAGGGTGTATCACAATACCAGATCTTCAACTATACTACAGAGCAATAGTAAGGAAAACAGTATGGTATTGGCACCAAAATAGACAGGTAGATCAATGGTACAGAATAGAGGACACAGAGACAAACCCACATAAATACAGGTATCTCATACTTGACAAAGGAGCCAAAAACATACAGTGGAAAAAAGACAGCCTCTTCAACAAATGGTGCTGGGAAAACTGGAAATCCATATGCAGCAAAATGAAACTAAACCCATATCTCTCACCCTGTACAAAACTCAACTCAAAGTGGATCAAGGACCTAGAAATCTGCCTATTGTTTTATATTTGACCTCATTACTTTTGCTTTCTTTTCCTACTGATACATTATCTTAAGCCAGCATTTTAGAAAAATATTACTGATTCATATTATTTTGTATCTTTAAGGAATACATTATGATAAATTGATACACATACAATGTACAAAATCAAATCAAGAGAACGTCTTCTCAAACATTAATCATTTCTTTGTGTTGGGAATTTTTGTACCATTCTTGTTATTTTGAAATGTTTAATTGATCATTATTAATAAATATTTATACTACTGTGCTACAGAGAACACATATATAGGGCTGGGGGTGTGGTTCAGTGATACAGTGCTTAACTGACATGCATGAGGTACTGAGTTCAATCCACATAAAAATGAATAAATACAATAAATTTATTATATCCATGTACAATTAAAAATATTTTTAAAAAGGAAACACATAATGACTTCTATCTACTTGTGTTTTTATATCCCTTATATAACTACTTTTGATTACTCCTCCTCATTGACCTTCCCAGTCTATAGTAGATATAATCTTATTCCAGTTTTCTGTGCATCAACTTCTCATCTTTTTAGTTTCCACTGATGAGTGAGAACATGTGGCATTTGTTTTCCTATGTCTGGATAAGTTCACTTAACATAATTGCCTTCCTTTTTAATCCATGTTGCTAAAATGACAGGATTTCCTTCTTTTTATGGCTGAATTATCTATTTTATCACATTTTTCTTGTCCATTCATCCATATTTTAATAGGTATTGTGCCCAGAATAGTCTATTTATTTGATATCTTTCCCATTGACTGAGAGCCTCTTGATATCTAGGACAATATCATTAATATCTGTATCCCCAGACTATCTTTGGCTTATTCAGGTATATTCTGCCATGTCCAGAATGCTGTTCAGGTAAACTGACAGGATCTTGTTCCATGACAAATCAGGAAGCTTGGAAAGAAAAATGACTGGATACTTCTGGGTTTGACATCCACACTTTATTGCTAAGAACTCTTAAATATTAAATTCAGAGGTCACCCCTTAGCTTTTATTCTAACCCCATCCTTCATCCTTCCTCTCTAACTATGACCTGGGCAGGAAAGTAATTTCCCTTTTAGAGAAAGCAAAATACAAAATCTTCAGTTTGGAGGAGCACTTTCTGCAATGAATGGAAGCTCTTATGGACTGTTTCATGATTAATTGGTCTATTTGAACCAGTACCAGTTCCCTTGGGAAAGGCACTGGTGAGCAAATGACTGAAAATGCACCTCATTTAATTATCTGGATGAAACATAAAGGGATGCTGCTATGGTTGCAATGTTTGTCCTCTCTAAAACTTATGTTGAATTTCAATTCCCATTGTAACAATATTAAAAGGTGGGACCATTGAGATGGGATTAGTCCATCAGCCTTCTGCCCTCATGGGTAGAATTGATATTGTCATAAAATGTGTAAATTTGGCCCCCTTCTCCTTCTATTTCACAAGCTTTTGATGTTTTGCCATGTAAGGACACAAAGACAAGGCACCACCTTAGAAGCAGATATCAGCCCTCACCAGACAGAATCATCTGGTAACTTGATCTTTGACTTTTCAGCTCTAAGAATTGTGAGAAATAAATTTCTATTGTTTATAAACTCCTTTGTCTTAGTTATTCTATTATATCCTTAAAAATGCATTAAGGTGAATTTTAGGTATGGTTTTTGTGGTGTATGTCAAGTATTCTATTGGTAGGAAAAAGCATATCTTTTCTTAAATTGAATTCTGGGGCTGTCTGAGTGGAAAAGGAGCCCCATGAAATGAACACAAAAAGAACATTTTACCATATTAAATGGCTTCTTTAGGTACTGAAGTTGGCAACAGGTTGGTACCAATACCAGCACAGCATGCTATTGGACACCTAAAGAAAGGAGTGGGTTGTGGAACAATGTAAACAAAAGTGCTTTAGCTTGGAGAAGAAGAGAATGTATTCAAAAAAGCTTAATTAAGAACTTTTATTGGTGTGTCTACGTTGAAGTAGAGAGATAATAGGACTAGTTTCAGGATTGATTTTATCTAAATTTGGGCATTTCCTTTAAGTATTTATTCAAATTCAATAGTCATTAAATCCTATTAACCATCTTTCCTCCAAATACTATTTGGAGGGAATGGAAATTACAGAATAGTTTATTTGCAAATTCATAGACCTTCCTTCCAGAATTATTCCTTCCTGTTTCAATCTTTGATTTTACCATTTCGATTCTTGTTCAGAATTCAGGATTATGCCTTATGTCTCTCAATGCCTAATTTCAATTCTCTTTTTATTTCTGATTTCACTAAATTAGCTAAGCTAATATGTGCTATCCAAACAAACTATTGCTCTCTGATATCTCATTAGGTTCAATTTGTTTCCTGTTTCTTCACCCTACTTTGTATCAGAAGAAATGCCATTGACTTGGGCCAGTTTGAGTGAAAGGACAATTTCTTTGAATTCAGTTTTAGCTTTTTAAATCATGATTAGCAGCCACATCTCTTTGAAATGCATGTTTAAGTTTCAAAACATTTTTTTAAATATTTTAAGTCTCAAAGAATGGTCCCAGAATATTATTGAGAACAGAGATCTATATTTCCTGCCCCTCGAAGGATTCCTATTCTATATGAGAGAGAGAGAGAGACATATAAATAGACAATGTCAATATCAATAGTATTTGACTAAATCTTATCATAGCAGTAAGCTCCACAGGCTGCTGAAAAGCACAGATGAATGGCACCAGGCCTAGTCTAGAATGGGGAGAGGAGAGTCAAGAAAATTCCAGTTTCCAATGTGCCCATTTCCTAGTATTTAAATCCTATCACATTGTATGTCCAGGTTGGTCTGGATGAACAATAGCATAAGGCAGAAACAAGTTTGGCTTCACTGACATATGTTCAGTACAGTTACACAGGTCAACAGTCTTACATTTGGGATTTAATACAGTCTTTAAATTCTTCCTAATTTAACTTTGAAATTCTGACTTGTAAATAAAGTTCAATGAGACAATGAAGCAGTAGCCAGAGATGATGAAGTCCAGTGCTGGACTCTCAACTTGTGATATTATGATATATATATATATATAATATATATATATATATATATGACAAACATACATACACACACTTACATACATACATTGGTCAATTCATGGTAATTTGCATATACATTTCATTAAATATTTATCACTTCTTTATATGCTTTTGTTGCTTCATATAAGGCAAAGCAGAGCAACATGTAAAATTAGAAAATTAATCAGTGTTTGGTGGTATTCTTTTGTTTGTAGATGATGGAGTCATCCATTTACCCATCCTTCTAAGCATTTATTGAACCCCACTACATGCCAAGCCATTAGAGCTTGGATATTTTCCTCACATTTGACTATAACCTTTTATTTCCTTATTCTTATGAAAATTGTTTCTATCTTTTTGATGATAAATTATTCAATGTTATCTCCCACCTTCTTGACTACAACATGAAATTCCATAATAAACTGATAACTTTTACTAATCTTTTCTTTAAATTTTCATTTGACTTCTCCTAGAGGGATTAACCAAGGTTAGCCCTGAGACACAACGCAGTAAGTTTTTATTATATTGACTGTACTAACTTGAAAGGTCTTTTTTCTGTGTCTAAATAAGAGATGAAGATGGGCTGTGACTTATGTAGGCACCACAAATTTGTTACATTCAGCAGTAATTTTGGATGAATTAGGAGACATTTCAAAGATCTCAACAAATTGGAGATGTGAAATAATTCTAATAAATACAATCTATTTAAATCTTACAAGAACCCCTCACATCATCCAGACAAAATGTGGAAGATGTGAATTAGAAGTAGCACCCATTTTTAAGTCTGGGGTTATTTTAATCATGGTAGTTTATGTCAAAAGTGATATAGATACAAAAATTGAATTAATGGAAATATAATGCACAACTCTGGGATCTATAAGGATAAAGAGCCAACTGGAGAATGTCAGGAAAAAGTTAGCAATTTGGGAAGGATACTTGAACCCAGGTCCTAAAACTATGGATTGGGTGCTAGAGATGGAGCTATTTTACAAAAATATTTAAAGATTTATGCTCTCTGTTTTTTTGATACATGAGGTATTGTCATGCATGTGCAGGGACATGGAAACTAGAATTTGTTGACTATATATGGGAAAGAATGACTAGTCCATCTTGCTCAAATTATATGGTACACAAAATGGAATACCTGGAAATTGACTATAAAAGATCGTTTTAGTGCCATATTATGGCAATTCCTAAAAGACAGATAAAAGAATATGGACTTTCATCATAAATATGGTAAATTTTTTGGCTGTTATTATTTTTTGACAAAGTGGCATGGATAAGCTAAAAGTGTGAAATGAAAAAGAAAATCTATGGCCTATCTTTGAGCTCTCAAACTTGCCAATTCCCTTTCCCATAATTATGCAATTGTATATGAATTTTCCCCTTGTATAAAATATAAATTGTTGCATATTTTATCCTCCTTTAGATGACTACCTCTTCTTCTTCTTCTTCTTCTTCTTCTTCTTCTTCTTCTTCTTCTTC
>JAJEJO010047449.1:367497-392369 GCA_020662805.1 Glaucomys volans
TCTTCTTCTTCTTCTTCTTCTTCTTCTTCTTCTTCTTCTTCTTCTTCCTCTTCTTCTTCTTCTTTTCTTCTTCTTCTTATTATTATTTTACTTAACATGTCTTAAAATTGTTCTATATCAGCACATATAACTCTCCTTCCTTTTCTCATGGTCTCATGATATTTTATTGTTATGGATGTAGTGCCATTTATTTTACTAGTACTAGGGAGCCTCTGAAAGATAGAGAATATGGATACGACATGATCAGGCCTGTGTTTTAGGAAGTTTACTTTAGCTGGCAGGGTTGGAGCATTGAGGGACTGTAATAGAGAAACCAATTAAGAGGATCAATGAGAGAATGTATCTGAAAGTACTTTTCAGCTATAATGCACTAAATAAATATGAGTTATTATGGTTATAATTCATGTCAGAGTTAATGAGGGGCTTGAGCTCAGGATTTCTGACTCCAAATCTAGGCCTTTCTTTCCACATCATTTTCTTTGGGTAACTCCACCCAGATTTGCCATTTGTACTTGTAGTAATTCTCATGGTTAAGACACTTATAGTGCTTACCATTTTTTGAGGGCTTGCATTTAAGATCTTTAGTTCTTCCCAGCAACCTGGAGAAGTAGACTTCCCCCGTGATTTATAGCTGTTGAAGTGACAGTTGAAGCTGGCATACAAAATAAAGTTCACTAAGGGAGGGGAAAAAACCCTAAAATTTGGAAGACAGTCACCATTGTGGGTTTAGAAGGAAGAAGTGAAAACAAATAAAGCCAGAAATGCTACAAAAAGAATAGTCCAAGAGGTAGGGGAAAAAGCAAAGAAATGTTGTATCAAAAAGTCATGAACATTAGTGTATTCTTTTGTTTGGAGAACATTATCTTTTAAGAAGTGTTTTCCATTGGAACCTGAAACTTATCTTCAAAAATATGATTTTTGTCCCTCACCCAAGTGCAATAGAAGAAGGAATTAGGGAAGGAAAATAATGTGTTGCATAATTATTTGTAATGCCTTTGTGATGTTTTAATGTCTAAATGAGGTGCTTTACAAGCACAAGCTCTTTGAATTATTCCTGTGAGGTACATACTGTGTTATCATTTCACAGAGAAGAGGACTGAAATTCAGTGTGGTTAAATGACATGCTTAAGTTCACACAGTTGATAAGTGGTAGAACTGGAAGTATGACTCTTGCTTTTCTGATTCAGCAGCCTAATGCTGTTTCCACTGTACCACAGTGTCCCTGTAGCACTGAAAAGGGATATAGAAAATGAAAACACACATAGATTGCTTCCACACTTCCAATCTCACTCAGTCCTGGAGAGAGAAAATATGATGAAAATATACAGGATAAATGAGAGGTTCAGGTGGCTGACATAGACATCAGCTGAATAAAACTTTGATATTTGCTGGTTTGGGAGGACTGCAGCATGGCTAGATGGTAGGTATATGTCCCACCACACATTCTGAGAGAAGAAATTCCAAGGGGATTCTACAAGACAGCTTGAGGCTTGAGACTATAATTCTTTGTCAGAATTCTCTTCAGTGTCCATAATGAAGGGCCTGGCATATAACAAATGTTTAATAAGTTGTCTGAAGGTCTCTAATATTCGGCTTCATCTAGAAAATAAATAAGCATTTGAATTTTTTTCCTGGCATCCATCTTCCATTAATTTTATAGTGAGTCATTATTTCTCAACATTGTCTCCAATCACATAATCACTAAAATATTCACACTTCCCTTTCTCTAGGAAATTCAATGAAATTTCTAGGCCCCAAAGGCTTTGTAATTTGTACTATATTAGCTGTTGAGAAATTGTATAACTGTCTTCACCACTCTAAATGCAGAGACTAGGGGCCCAGGAAATGCATGTAGCTACAACAAAGTTTCCGAACTATAAGTAAGTGCCTTGATCTCAAACCTTGATCCACACTCAGACCCTATCTATTGTCCCTGAAAGAAGGGAAGACAATTTATGGAGGAATGAACTTGATTTAGCCAAAGTCATGTAAATATTCTAGGTAGGGTCAGTCATGAGGTATCAGTTTCTCACCTCATAGGATCAGGGGAAATAAGAATGGATCCTTGAGAAGGGCCTTAGTTGGAGGGTGTGGAAGATGCTGCTAATCTTAGTTACATCCTACCTATCCATGAACTAGGAACACAATAGCCATCAGAAGGTTTTCTTGAGGCTCTTTGTAATAAATCATTATTGACTGAGCTGGACATTTCCTAGACATTTTGGTATTCACTGTGGTGGGGAAGTTGGTATGAAAAAGAACTCACACCAGGAAATGTATAATTGAGAGTATAATCATGGCTGAGTCAGGGAATAGCACGGCCAGGAAAGGCTTCATTGTTTTTTGAAGGACATGGTGCTTTGAGCTTCAACTTGAAGGAGGAGTTAATGTTTAGGGAGTTGGGGAAATAACTTAGGAATGGTAGAAGCAGAGGTTCTTAGGTGAGAGAAGGTAGGATTCACTCCAAGTGTTAGAGACCAGGCCCAGGAAGTATGTGTGAAGAGTAGGAAAATAGTAATTTTCAGATGGCTGTTTGAAGTTAAATATCTTGCTTGATCAGATGGAACCCTTGGACATAAGGTAGAAATCTAAGGGAGGCCAGGAGGAGGGAAACTTTATTTCCCAGTCTAAGTGAACATAAACTCAACAATCATGTTAAGAACCCTAGAAAGGCAGAAACCATCTGGTTCAGCCTTTCATTTTTGTCAGGTGAGAACACTGAGGCTCAGAGAGGGAAGTGCACTTTACCAAAGTAACCCAGCAACTCTGAAGCAAAACCAACATCAGAACCCAAGTCTTCAGAATATTGGGGCTTGAAGATTCTATGAATAAACATTTGTGAGATAGTAACAAACCCCCAATTCATTGCTCCTGGGATTCATCTCAGTGCAGTTTCTCTTGTACATGATGAAAACTCATGGCCCCACTCCAAGATGACACCTCAAGGTGACACTTCATGTTGAAACTCTGAAACTGCCAACCACCCAAACTCTGGCCTAGAGTAAGTTTCATGCTCGGACAGCTCTACACCTTGAATAAGTTCTTCAACTGGTTTTCAATCTTATCGGACCACTTGCAGTTACTCTTGCATTTGTATCTGCTCTCTTCTTTTGTTCTCAGTCAGTTCAGCCTCCTGAACTCATGTGGCCACCTGGACTATTTTTAGCCTTTCTGTAATCTATATATATCATTGTGTAAAGTATGAGCTATGACTTGAGTGTCATAGATATTAGAATTTAAGATTGGAATGGAATAAAATAACTTTTGATTGCCCCCCCAAAATTTGTGAGTCATAATATCATTAGAGAATCTATACAACAATCTCCTTCAGCATTCTTGGCATGTGGTATTTATGAAGTAGCATGGTGGTATAGCATGGTGATTGAGAGTGTAGATCCCTATGCCAACCTGATTGGATTTGAATCCTGACTCAGTCACTTTCTATCTGTATTTTTTCTACCTCACATTTGAGTGTCTTCATGAGGAATACTTTAATATTTGCAAAATTCTTATAGTTTTGCATGACACATAAAAGACTACAAAAACATTAAATAAATAAATACATACATTTCTGTAAGTTCCTTGCATTTTATCACTATTGCTACCAAAATATATTCAGGGAATATATTCAAGGAGTCAGTTCAGAGCAGAATCAGGACAGTTCTACCACATGTTTACATCTAATGATTATGCTTTTATTGTCCCTTTTCCCTAAATATACATTAACAGAACCTCAGGGTGTTGGAGCTATAAGAGTTCTTATAAATTCTTTCAGACTTTCCTTAGTCCAGACAGGGAAGAGGTGATATCACATAGACTTAAGTCAATGAGCTCTCAATTAAAATGTCCAAGGTTCATATTCGAGCTCTTGTGCATTCTGTGCCTTGGTTTCCTTATTTATAAAAACAGGAGAATTAAAATTGCCCCTATTTCACAGGGTTTTCTGAGGATTCAGTGGTAGAATGTGCATAATTAAACTCTCAATTCATACCTGCCCTATAAGAATTGTTTGGTAAATTGTAGTTGCTCTTATTTTTTAAATTGATATTATGCTCAAAGTTATATAATAGCCTGACTTTTGAACACATGCTTTTTAAATCCTAGTACTAAGATATTTGTCCTGAGGAATAACCAGGGCACACATCCACAATTCCTCCCTGGTGACTCATACTTTGGCTCATTGGATGTGGGGAAGGTTCTTCTTAGTATCCAGTTAGATGATTGTTAGGATGGTCTGGCTTTGACAGGATGCACAAAGCAGAGTTCCTAATCCACCTATTAAGCCTCAATTCCTAATAACTCCCATTTCCAAAGGGTTACACTTTATGCAAAGAACACTTGTCTCTATCATCTGGTATGAGTTTGAAAAGCAGGCTGCAAGATGGTCAGCAATAATTGCCTCTATTTAACAAATCAGAAACAGAATCATAAAGAAGTATGGTAGTGTGCCCAGGATCACAGCAAATGCTTGTAGCAGAGGTAACTTTCAGACTCAAATATTTTTATTGTAGTTCAGTGTTCTCTCCTCTCTAGGACCCTCCATAACCTCCCTAAATTAAATGAGGACTCATATCCCCACCACAACCTTTGGGTTGAGTATATAATGTGAGTGTATATAGAAGAGTATTGAATGGTAGACTGAAAAATTGAGAATTTGGTCTTGAGTCGGGAGTGAGGAAGGTTTAAACTTTGTTATCCAGTTCAAAGTCAAACCAAAGTCAAACTTTCTTTTATTTCAACTTTGTGAAGAGGAGAGATAATTGGGTTGAAGAGACCAATGTAGAATGTGACTCTGCAGGACAGAAGACCCAGACTGTATAATAGAATAAATCTTGGAGCAGCTAAAATAGATCCCTCATATTGAGGGATGCTATAAATGGTTATTTGGAATCTTGGGTGTGGCTCAATGACAGCTCCAACACCTTTCAGCCTCTGATTTTTCACAGCTGTACAATCAGCTCCCTCATATTGTGTACATTTCTAGATTACTCCTCACAAGTTTATTGCATTATCAATGGAGGCTCAGTGGTCCTCACTGAACAAGTAATGGGGTTGGCCTTGTGCCTCCACACAAATATGGTACGTTGGCAGATTAAGGACAAAAGGAAGGTCCATTTCATCTATTAGACAGAGATGATAAAGCCTTAACACTTCATGCCTTTCTCCCCACAACCTCTGCTAGTCAACTGGGGTCTATCTCTAAAAGATCAGGCCAAAAAAGGAATCAGCATACTGGAGGATACTTCCTCTGGTGCAATCCAACTCTTACCACATACTGGGCTTGTGCTTCTCAGGAGGAGACCTCTCGATTGACCAGAGAGTTATGACTTGGCAGCTCACTTTGCTTCTGACCATGAATATGCCACTGAAGCCCCAAGAGCAGGAAGGAAAGAGCTGAGTGTTGGCTTTTGCCTGAAGTCAGGCACAGAAATCAGTTAGCTCCCAGTGTCTTGGCATAGCCACGCAGGGCATAGTCAACGTTCCAGGACAAATTTGGTTGCTTCACATAAATTACTGTTGTATAATAAATACACAAGAACAGAGTTCAGCTGATTTTTTTAACTATAGTATTAAAGTTTTCCTCATACCTTAGCCATCCTTCTGCTTAGACTAGAAATATGGCTTTTATGAGCTTACTAAATGTTTGGTGGAATCAAGGAGTGTCAATATTTCCAAACTCCTCCCTGCAGTGGTGAGTCAAGGGCAGGAGTTATCATTCTGCTAAAGTCAATTAGGGAGATTTCACTTGTTTTAAATAATCTAAATTGCCTTGTTCTCTTGTCAAAGGGGCATGACTCTTTTGGATAGATCAAACTGGCCAAAATTCATCAAGACAGGTTTTCTATTATCAATTTATTTTAACTAATGTGAAATGTATTATGTTTGATCATTATTCTGACCTTAAACTCCAGTATCACCCAGGCCTGTTTGTTTGATCCCATTATTCATCTCAGAACAGAAACCATTTGGTCCACTTTGAGGTGACTAAGTAGGAAAATGATTAAATTTCCAGGACTTCCAGTGCCCTAGTCACTCTCCTCATTAAAAAGTGCACCATGATTTGATATGAATAATGATAAGAAAATAGTCGAAGGGATGTTAGGTAAGAACAAACTGAAGTCCTAGCTTTCCAAACACTGCTTTTGGAAGGAATTGGCTCTTTCATTTAAATTATTTAACCTCAGTTATTTTCACCATAAACCTGGGAGATACTCAAGCTCCAATTTTTTTTTTCTTGGTACCAGGGATTGAACCCATTGAACCCGTGGGTGCTTAAGCACTGAGCTACATCTCCAGCCTTTTTAAAATATTTTATTTAGAGACAGGGTCTTGCTATGTTTCTTAGGGTCTCACTAAGTTGGTGAGGCTGGCTTTGAACTTGTGATTCTCCTGCCTCAGCTTCTTGCCAAGCAATTAAGATTACAGGTGTGCACCACTGTGCCCAGCTCAGGCACATCTTATAGAAAGATAGCTTTCTTCCTATCAGGGGAAAGGAGAGGAAATGAATAGTATAGAAACTCTTTTCAGAGAGAATAAAGGATGATTTAAGATCTGGAAAAGTATTTTTGGGGGGTAAATTAAGTCATTTAATATCAAGGAGATGAAAGAGTTCATATTACCAGGTTGTACTTAAATTTTTAACCTGGAACTTGTTTATTTCTTTTTTAAAAATATTTTTAGTTGTAGTTGGACAAAATGCCTTTATTTTAATTTATTTTTATATGGTGTGGAGGATCAAACCCAGTGCCTCACACGTGTTAGGCAAATGCTTGACCCCTCACTGAGCCATAACCCGAGCCCTGGGACTGACAAATTTCTAATGTAATTCAGGTAGTCCTTTTGGGGTCTAGGATTTGTCAGCCAATTTAGGGGCATATAAGAAGTAATTTAAGAACTTGTCCTCCCTACTTACTTGTGCCCCATTTGAAGGTCAGGGTTCTATTCAACTCTAGAATTATGGCCATCCTAGCATGGGTTGAATAACTCAGAACAAGAACAGGAAGTTCACAGGATTGCTCTGAATACTGTTTGCCTCATTCATCTCCATATTCAAAGTGCCTGCAATAGTCTCTGGCATATAGTAGGTGCTCATGAAATGTTTACTGAGTAAATGAATACTTAAATATTTCTCAGTATTAGTCCTGCCAAGGACAAAAGATTAATCTTTTCTCAGAGTACCATTCCAAATCCAACCTTAAACTTTCATGTAGCAACCTCTTCCAATTTATCTCAATGAATTGCAGTGGCTCATAGATAGAAATGGAAGATCTGGGTAGGTCAAAATGGGGACAAACTCAGAAATATTTCAGATACTTAATTAAGTCATTCACAGAGTTCAGTTTTTCCACAAATGAGAGAAATGCCTACAATTTTTATTTCAATTTTCACTTACTTTCTTCTTTCCTAAAACATTAAAGGAAGAAAAATGTCCTCAAAAGCAATCTAGTCTTCAAGTTTTATCAAATATCCCACACTCCCCAGATTTCCTACCCAAAGCTGAATGATTTAGTCTTGAATTCTACTCTACTCACTAGCCAAGTTTTGCAGGCAATAAAGAATTCTTCAAAGAGTTGATTCCATGGAATGATAAAGTGTTAAACCAGGAAGGGACCTTAGAAATGACAGAGCCCAGCTGGACATGGTGTTGCATACCTATAATCCCAGAAACTTGGGAGGCTGAGGCAGGAGAATTGCAACTTCAAAGGAAGACTCAGAAAGTTGGAAAGGCCATGAGCAACTTAATGAAATCCTGTCTTAAAATGAAATGTAAAAAAAGTGATATGACTCAACAATTAGGTGCCCTGGGTTCAATCCATTTCACACAAAAAAAGACGGAGTCAAAATCTTTTCTTTCTTTTCTATTTAGTGATACTGCTACCTAGAGAGGAGAAGATATTTGATAATTTGAAGTTTGATCTGCTAACCTCCGTGCTAGTGTTTTTAGCACACCACATGTTTTTTCAGTGTTGGCCAATTTAACACAGGCCTCCTATCAGCACTTTCATATGTTTATAGAATGCAGTTTCCTGGGTTGGAAACAGTATGAAAATACAGAATTAAAGGTCTCTGTCCCATTTAAGAAAAGCATTGACTACAATTGTAAATTCATTTTGACCCAGAATCTGCTGTTGCTGTGCTCTCACAGAAGAGCCAGAAGAAGCCTCAGGCTATATCTCCTTCCCCCACTAAATTGAGCCAGGTGTGCTTGGACATGTTTGTACAGCATCTTCTCCTTTGCATTTTGTTGGAACTGAGGCCACAAGCCAAGAACATGTTCACATAGCTATGTGGGATATCTATGGCTCACAGCTCCTGGACTGGGAAGAAATGGGGTCAGGTTGAAAAGAAACCAGGCTGGTGGGGAATACCTATAATTGACAGATGAGAAAAAAAAGATTTAAAGTAATTAAGAAAATATTGGGCTTCCAGGACTCATATTTCTAAACTTGGCTATCTCTAATCAAGCTATTTAACCTCTCTGACCTTAGCTTCTTCATCTATAAAATGGGCATAATTAGATCTAGTTTAACTGTTTTGATGGAACTTTAAGAGTTGTTTGAAAATAATAGTATTATGAAAGGGCTTTTTATGATCACATCTGAATGTTTTGAATTCCTTGCATCAAGTATATCTAGTAGAAGTTATCACTACCTTTGTTCAAATAAACGTAGAAAAGTTATGGATGGAGTGATTAAAAAGTAAATGTGAGCTTCTTTAGTGCTTAATCCAAAATGCTAATTTTCAAACATACTGGTTATCCTATAGGTGAATAAGAATCATCAGAGAAGTGTTCAAAAATAAATGAATTCTTTGACTCTTAATTTGAATGCATATGGAAGTATAAATTAGGCAGTACATCAGTATTTTCAAGTAATCTCTAGGGGATTGTCAATGAACAAAGTTTGAAAACAACTGATCTAGTAGACTCATGATGACAGTGAGGTACATTGGAAAGAGTCTAGAACCTGCCTCCAGAGACAGCAACTTCAAGTCTTGACTTGGACCAATCACTTCTTTCTCTAAGAGCCTTCATTTCACTTTCCATAAAATAAAACTATCTACCTCTTGAAGTTACTGTAGAGATTAAAGGAGATTATGTAGGAAATGTAACAATAATAGTTAATCACATGTAGCAGGGACTCAAAAAGTTTATTTACTTCTCTAACCTGGCTTGTTGTAAGCTCCTAGATGATATGGGCCCTATCTGATTAACTAGTTCTATAGGGCACCTAAGGCTCTGGGGTGAGTGAAGAGAGCTATGTAGAAGGAGCAGCTTAATAGCTGATATGTGATTCTTTAGTCATAAGAACAAAATTTAAAGTAAAGCAGAGCTTATCACAAGGCAACAGGAGGGCTGACACAGAAAAAAATGAACCTAAGAAGCTACAGAGACCTCAGTTGGTGTTCATAATGGTCCTTCATTATCGTGATTCATTTATTCTCTCCTTTCAGTTCCCTTATCAACTGGCCCTCTCATATCTTCAGCTGCAACACAATAAAATAACATTTCCTGCTCCAACTCAACATAGTGACTTTTAGTTCTGGGATCCAATACCAGTTGGTATTTTTTTTCATATGTCTTAGTTCAAATAATACGACCAGACAGAATTATTTTTGTGTGTTCATCAGCTTTTTTAAAATTTATTTAATTTTGATTCATTGAACACAAATGGAGTACAGCTCTTGTTTCTCTGGTTGTACACAAAGTAGAGTCACACCATCTGTGCATTCATACATGCACACAGGGCATTGATGTCTGTCACACATTCTGTTATTATTCTTAACCCCTCACCACAACCTCACCCCTGCCTTCCCTCTATGCTATCTATCCCTCCTCCATTCTTGCCACCCTTCCCCCCCGCATTATGCATCATCATTCATTTTTCAGTGAGACCATTCGGCCTTTGGATTTTTGGGATTGGCAAATCTCACTTAGCATAACAGTCTCCAACATCATCCATTTACCTGAAAATGCCACGATTTTATTCTTCTTTATGGCTGAGTAATATTCCATTGTGTATATATACCACAGTTTCTTTATTCACTCATCTATTGAAGGGCATCTAGCTTTGTTCCACAATCTAGCTATTGTGAATTGAGCAGCTATGAATATTGATGTGGTTGCATCACTGTAGTAATCTGATTTTAAGTCCCTTGGGTATAGGGCAAGGAGTGGGATAGCTGGGTCAAATGGTGGTTCCATTCCAAGTTTTCTAAGGAATCTCCGCACTGCTTTCCAGAGGTGCTGCACCAACGTGCACTCCCACCAGCAATGTATGAGTGGACCTTTTCCCCCACATCCTTGCCAGCACCTGTTGTTGCCTGTATTCTTAATAAAAGACATTCTAATTGGGGTAAGATGAAATTTTACCCCAAGTGGTTTTGATTTGCATTTCTCTTATAACTAGGGATGTTGAACATATTTTCATAAATCTGTTGATTGCTTATAGATCTTCTTCTGTAACGTGTCTGTTCATTTCCTTGGCCCATTTATTGATTAGGTTATTAGTGTTCTTGGTGTAAAGATTTTTGAGTACTTTGTAGAGTACTTTGTATTATTTGAAGTGTGTGTGGCAAAGATTTTCTCCCACTCTGAAGACTCTCTCTTCAAATTGTTGATTGTTTTCTTTGCTGAGAAAAAGCTTTTTAGTTTGACTCTATCCCAATCATTGATTCCTGCTTTTATTTCTTGCACTTTGGGAGTCATGTTAAGGGAATCTGGTCCTAGGTCAACATGATGAAGATTTGGACAACGTGATGAAGGTTTGGACCTATTTTCTCTTCTATTATGTGCCAGGTCTCAGGTCTAATTCCTAGGTCCTTGATCCATTTTGAGTTGAGTTTTGTACAGGGTGAGAGATATGGATTTAGTTTCATTTTGGTGCATATGGATTTCCAGCACCATTTGTTCAACAGGCTATCTTTTCTCCATTGTATGTTTTTGGCTCCTTTGTCAAGTATGAGATATCTGTATTTATGTGGGTTTGTCCTCTCTTCGGTACCATTGATCTGTCTATTTTGGTGCCAATACCATGCTGTTTTTGTTACTATTGCTCTATAGTATATTTGAAGGCCTGGTATTGTGATACCCACTGCTTTGCTCTTCTTGCTAAGAATTATTTTAGCTATTCTGGGTCTCTTATTTCTCCAAATGAATTTCATCATTGCTTGTTCTAATTCTGTGAGGTCTGGATTTTAATTGGAATTGCATTGAATTTGAATAGTGCTTTTGGTAGTATGGCCATTTTGACTATTTTGACTTCATTGCTCTGATCAAAATACCTAATAAGAACAACTTAGAGGAGGAAAGTTTATTTTGGGTTCATAGTTTAAGAGGCCTAGTCCATGGTCTGCAATCTCCACCACACTAGGCCTGAGGTGAGGCAGAGCATGAAGTCAGAAGTGTAAGTGAGGAGGACTGCTCAGCGGTGGTCATCTTGGGAAAGAGACAAAGAGAAGAGGAGAGGAGAGGAGAGGAGAGGAAAGGAGAGGAGAGGAGAGTAGAAGAGATGAAAGGAGAGGAGAGGAGAGGAGCAGAGCCAGGGAAAAATATAAACCCGAAGGCATACCCCCAGTGACCTGCTTCCTCCAGCCACACTCCACCTGCCTACAGTTACTACCCAGTTAGTCCATCAAATTATTAATCAAATGGATTATGCCATCAATTAGTCCATTTGATGAATTAATCCACTTGCTAGATTGCTAGATTATAGTTTTAATATTCTAATAATTTTACCTCTGAACATTTCTGTGTTAATGCAGAAGCATTTGTGTTACACATCTTATTCAAACCATAACAATTTGTTTGGCTCAATTTGTTCTTTTGTAGGAGGATAAATCATACATTAGAGGGCAGCTTAAATATTGGTTGTTTTAAAGTTAAATCAGTAAGGGTGACGTCATTCTGTAAAAACATGGCATTCTGGGCTTTAGTAACAGCTTCTTTTGGAAGGGGATATGGTTAGACAGGGACCATGACAGAAAAATTTCACTCTGCAGTTGAACAATTGAGCAGATATGGACAGGAACTTGGCCATGGATGTACACTGATTAGGAAATGTCAAGACATTTATCCTTTGGGAAGTACTGTAAGTAACCATTATCTGGGAAGTAGCAAGGCTACATCCTTTCTTAACATGGTATAGGTAGTCATTTTCTGGCCTTTGGGTTTCAATCAATAGCAGTGATGACAAGGACAATGTCTATGTAGAAGAATTGGACTTCCTGACTTCACTGAATGATGGCTGACCAATCTTTAAGATTTTCCACTTCCATTATCATCTTTGAGCTTCAAAAAAAAACTGTTGAGAGTGACAAATATTCCCCTTTACAGGTGAAGAAACTGATGTAAGAAAAGGATCCTACAGCTAAGAGAATCAAAATTTGTCTCTCTGCCTCTTGACCTATACTTCTCTCCATTGTACTTCAAGCTGTGGTTTTTTTCATATGAAACTAAGAATTATGCCACTTCTCACTTTATAGGTAGAGAAACTGGGGCATAAGAAAATGCATAGACTGGGTCTGTATTGATGAATTGAGATAGACAATTAAGTACATTTTGGGAGGAAACCAGATGAAACACTCAATTTTATTAATTTTATCCTATCATGCACCAAAATGCCCTGAAGAATTTGTTAGACGAATAGCTGGACCCTACTCCCATAGATTGTGATTCACTAGATCTGGGATGGAGGCTGGGAATTTGCATTTTTAATAAATCCCGGGTAATGCTCATGTGGATGGTCTAGGAAGACACAACTGGAAAACAACTGTTATCAGTAAATTGTGATAGCATCAAACTTTTAGGCACCAGTCACTATCAAAAAGTAATAAAAGTAATATTTATATTTGAAGCCCCAGGCATTCTCTGTGAAACAACTTAATCTCTGCCATAGATTCTAGCATAGAGAGTGATGGGTACATCAACTTTGGAGTCAGGCAGCTGAGACACAACTTCCCAGCCATGTGACCTCAAGAAAGTCATACAACATCTGCCAAACTTGGTTTCCTCATTTCGTCCTTTTTTGGCACCAGGGATGGAACTCAGGGGCACTCAACCACTGAACCACATACCCAGCCCTTTTTTGTAATTTATTTAGAGACAGGGTCTCACTGAGCTGCTTAGTACCTTGCTGAGGCTGGCTTTGAACTCACTATCCTCCTGCCTCAGCCTCCCGAGCAGCTGTGATTACAGGCGTGCTCAAACTTGCCTACAAGTTTCCTCATTTCTAAATGGGAGTAATGGAGCAGCTCTATAGGGCTGGTGTGAAAATCATGAAAACTAATGCCTGCAAAAGTCGTTTGTAGACCAGTTGATTT
The DNA here is from genome assembly GCA_020662805.1 of Glaucomys volans. Classification (NCBI taxonomy): domain Eukaryota; kingdom Metazoa; phylum Chordata; class Mammalia; order Rodentia; family Sciuridae; genus Glaucomys; species Glaucomys volans. The sequence continues at coordinate 380,818 of JAJEJO010047449.1, forward strand.
TTCATCAATTACCATAGAGTGGCAAAGTTCTTCTGGAACTTCTATTCCACTTCACATTTTAAGCTTCCCCAGAGGCCTAGTATTTTCTTGCAAAAATAGGCATTTGCAATCTGCAAATTACTGTTGGGTGTCAAGTGGATTCTACAGGTGTTTATTCAGCCCCATTGACATAGACTCAAATTCAGTTCTCATATGTTTTTATCTCTGGATCTTTTCAACCAATATTCTCTCACATTCAGAGCCTGAGAAATGAAAATGGCCCTGTGATTCTTACCACATTTTCCTATCTTTAGAAGATTGAGTTTTTGAGGAAACTGGAACTTGCTAAAGAGGTAGAGAAACGATAATAATTTACAACTGTGGCAAATTGTTGTATTTTAGAGTATAAAGGCTACCAAGGTGTCAATGAAGAAAGCTGAGTCCTAAAACATGTTCCCATACCGACTTACTGTGTGGCCTTGTATAAATCCCTCTTGTTCCTCATGCCTCCATTTTGTGTTTATATGATCAGGTACTCAGATTAAGTGGTCTTGAAAGGACCTTTGACATCTGAATTCCAAGGTCAGCAAGACAGCAGACTTGTTCCCATAGTTGGCTCTGTCTGGACACACTATGTAACATTGTGATATACCTTCTTATCACTAAGCATTAGTTTTGTCATATATAAGCTTAGGAATATTTAAAAGTGAGGCCCTGAATCCCTTCCAAAGTTTGTGGTAAGGATCTAATATGGAATCTTCAAAATTTGATTATTTGGTAAGGAGTTAATATCCAGAATATAAAAAGAACACCTACAACTCAACAAGAAAGAAACTGACGAAAAATAAAAGCAATGGGCTTAAATAAATGATTCTCCAAAGAGATATGCAAATAGGCAATATGAATATGATATGACCTCAGCATTAGAGAAATGCATATCAATACCACAATGAGATACCACCACACTTTCTTTAGGATGAGCATTACTTAAACAGAAAATAGCAAACATTGACAAGGATGGGGAGAAATTAGAACCCTTGTGAAATATTGATAAGATTGTAAAATGGAGCAGCCAGTATGGGAAATAGTATGGCAGTTCCTGAAAAAAATAATAAAAGGATCATCATCTTATCCAGAAATTCCACTTATAGATATATATATATATATATTCAATGGAATTGAAAGCAAGCTTTCAGAAACATATTCCTATATTGATGATCATAGTGAAATTATTCACAATTCTAGAAATTGGAAGCAATCCAGTGTTCACTGACTGATGAATGGGTAAACAAAATGTGCTATATTCATACACTGGAATATTATTAAACCTCAAAAGGTATGAAATTCTGACAACTGCTACAACATTGATAAACCTTGAAGGTATTCTGCTAAGTGAAATAAACCATTCCCACAAGGACAAATAAAGTGTGATTTCACTTATATGAGGTACCTGAAATATTTAAATTATCACGGCCTGCTGGGGGAAGGGCATTCTTTTTTCAGTTTTGCAAGATGAAAGTATATGGGGATGGATGGTTTTGCAAAATGAAGGAATTGCGGTGATGGTTGGACAACACTATGAATGTACCTAATGTCACTTTAAAAGTTTAAGATGATAACTGTTGAGCTATATATGTTGTACTAAAATAAAAAATGTATTTCTCTGAAAACTGAAAAGTGGTCTATAAATTCGGGAATTGGCCTAGATTTCAAGTATAACAATTTCCTTTTTATTTTGGGAAATATAGCCCCATATTATTTAATTTTATTTTTAATTGAGGTATGGTTGACATACAAAAACTGTACATATTTAATGTACAGTTTAATGAGTTTGAAGATACATATGCACCCATGTAGCCATCACTAAAAACAGTACCATAAACTTACAGAGCACCTCTAAAAGTTTACTTCCTCTCTTTTTTTGTGACTAGAACCTTTAAGATAAAATTGGAATTCTTCATAATGTTTAAATATATAATACATTTTTCTTAACAGTATGGACTATGCTGGACAGTAAATCTATAGGCCTCATTCATCTAGTGTAATCAAAACTATGTACCCATTGACCAACATCTCCTATTTTTCCCAACTCCCAAATGCTGGAACCCACCATTCTATTCCCTGTTTGACTATTAGATTCCTGACAGGGGGTGGTTATATAGTGTTTGCTTTTCTGAGTCTAGTTTAACTTAGCATAATGTCTTCAAAGTTCATCCATATTGGTGCAAATGGAAGTATTTCCTTTCTTTTAAAGTCTGAATAATAATATAGTCCACTGGTTGTATATATAACATTTTATTTATGCATTTATCTATCAGTGCAATTTTGTGTTGTTTTCATGTCTTTGGTATTAGCCATAATGGGCAAGGGAATGCAGATGTGTCTTTGATGTGCTACTTTTAATTATTTTAGTAAATAAACAGAAGCAGGAATATTGGTAGCTGTTTTTAGTTTTTTGAGCAAATTCCATAATATTTTACATAATGGCTTTTCTAATTTGTATTTCTACCAACAGTGTATGATATTTTGCTTTCTTCCATATCTTTGGCAACACTCATCTTTTCTCTCTCTCTGTCTCTCTCTCTCTCTCCTCTCTCTCTCTCTGTCTATATTTCTTTCTTTCTTGTTCTTTTCTTTTCTTCTTTTTAAGTGCTATGGATGGGACCCAGGGTCTTGCACCTTGCACATGCTAGCCAAGCACTCCACCACTGAGTCACACCCCAGTTCTATTTAAAAAAACAAACACTATATCAATTTTGAGGTGGTATTTATTGTGATTTTGATTTGAGTTTCCCTGATGGTTAAGTCTGCTGAGACCTTTTCATATAGCTGTTCATTAGAATGCCTTACTTGGAGAAGTGTCTATTCAGGTATTTTGTCCTCTTTTAAAATTGTTTATTTCTGCTTTTTAGTAATGAGTCATAGGATTTCTGTAATTATTTTTGATGTTAACCCTTTGCCAACTACATGATTTACAAATGTTTTCTCACATTGCATAGGCCGTCTTTTCATTTCACTGATTGTTTCCTTTGCTCTTCAGAAACCATTGAGTTCAATGTACTACCATTTGTCTAATTTTCTTTTGTTACCTGTGCTTTTGGAATCATATCCAAGAAATAAATGCCAAGGCCAATATTTTCATTTGTCTTATCTCTTAGGAGTTTTCTAGTTTCAGATCTTACATTGAAGTATTTAATTATTTATGCTGATTTTTTTGTGCATGGCATATTTTATGGGTTCAATTTTATTCTTTACAATGTTGATATCCAGATTTTCCAAGAATCACTTAATGAAGAGACTATCTGTATTTCCTCTTTGTGTGTTCTTGTCCCTCTTGTTGAAGGAAATCAGAAAGAAACAAGTAACATTATATGTTTTAATATGACATGATAATATATAGAAAATTCAAAATAATAAAATCAGGAAGAACTAATAAATGAATTTAGTAAAGCTATAGGAATCAAAATCAAGAAAAAAATTGGTAGTATTTCTTTACACAACATTGAGCTCTCTGGAAAGTGAATCAAGAGAAGAATTTCACTTTCAATAACATTGAAAAAAGTAGAATACTGTTGAGTAAATGTCAGTATTCAACTAAGGAATTGAAAGATTTGTACACTGAAAACTATAAAATATTGGTGAAAGAAATTGAAAAAGACACAAATAAATGTTAGAGATGTATTCTGTATTCATTGACTGGAAAAATTAATACAAATAAAGTGGTCTACAGTTTCAATGCAGTATGTATCAAAATACTAATGGCATATATTGTATAAATAGGAAAATCATAAAATATATATGGATTCACAAAAACATGACTCACCAAAGAAATCTTTAGTAATAAGGACAAAAGAGGTGGCATCACATATCAGATTTTAAAATATAGAAGAATGCTACAGTCATAAAAACAGCATACTATTGGCATAGAAACAGACATGCCAATCTAATGCAACAGTAGAGAGCCCAGAAATAAATCCATACCTTTACAGTGAGATTATAATGCATTTTATTTTTTTTATTTTTTAAATAATTTGATTCATTATACACAAAGGGGGTGCAACTTTCCTTTCTCTGACTGCACACAAAGTAGACTTTGTGTAATCATACATGCACATAGGGTAATGATGTTTGTCTTATTCTATTTTCTTTTCTTACCCTGTCCCCTCCCCACCCTTCATTTTCCTCTGTACAATCTATTCTTCCTCCATTCTTACCCTCCCAAGTTATGTATCATCATTCACTTATCAGGGAAAACATTCAGTCTTTGCTTTTTTGGATTGGCTTATTTCACTTAGTATGATATTCTCCAACTTCAATCATTTACCTGCAAATGTCATAATTTTATTCTTTGTTATAGCTGAGTAATATTCCATTGTGTATATATACCACAGTTTCTTTATCCATTCATCAATTGAAGGGTATCTAGGTTGGTTCCACAATCTAGCTATAGTGAATTGGGCTGCTATAAACATTGATGTGGCTGCATCACTGTAGTATGCTGATTTTAAGTCCTTTGGGTATAGGCCAAGGAGTGGGATAGCTGGGTCAAATGGTGGATCCATTCCAAGTTTTCTGAGGAATCTCCACACTGCTTTCCAGAGTGCCTGCTCTAATATGCAACCCCACCAGCAATGTATGAGTGTGCCTTTTTCCCCACATCCTTGCCAACACCTACTGTTGCTTGTATTCTTGAAAATAGACATTCTAACTGGGGTGAGATGAAATCTTAGGTTAGTATTGAATTGCATTTCTCTTACTACAAGAGATGTTGAAGATTTTTTTCATATATATGCTGATTGTTTGCAGATCTTCTTTGAAGTGCCTGCTCATTCCTTTAACCCATTTATTGATTGGGTTATTTGTAAACTTGATGTAAAATTTTTTTGAGTTCCTTAAAAATTCTGGAGATTAGTGCACTATCTGAAGTGTGTGTGGCAAAGATTTTCTCCCACTCTTTAAACTCATACTTCATATTGATTGTTTCCTTTGCTGAGAAAAAGCTTTTTAGTTTTAATCTACCCATTATTGACTCCTGCTTTTATTTCTTGTGCTTTGGGAGTCATGTTAAGGAAGTCTGGTCCTAAGATGACATGATGAAGATTTGGACCTACTTTCTCTTCTATTAAGTGCTGGGTCTCTGGTATAATTCCTAGGACCTTGATTCATTTTGAGTTGAGTTTTGTGTGGGGTGAGAGATACAGGTTTAGTTTCATTTCATTGCATATGGATTTCCAATTTTCCCAGCACCATTTGTTTAAGAAACTCTTTTCTCCATTGTATGTTTTTGGCACCTTTGTTTAGTATGGCATAACTATATTTAAGTGGGTTTGGTCTCTTTGTCCTCTATTCTGTACCATAGGTCTGCCTGTCTATTTTGGTGTCAATACCATGCCATTTTTGTTACTATTGCTTTGTAGTATATTTGAGGGTCTGGTATTGTGATACTACCTGCTTCACTCTTCCTGCAAAGAATTGCTTTGGCTATTCAGGTTCTATTCTTCCAAATGAATTTCATGATTGCTTTCTCTACTTCTACGAGGCACATCATTGGGATTTTAATTGGAATTGCATTGAATGTGTATAGCACTTTTGTTAGCATTACCATTTTGACAATATTGATTCTGCCTATCCAAGAACATGGGAGATCTTTCCATCCTCTAAGATTTTCTTTAATTTCTTTCTTTAGTGTTCTCTAGTTCTCATTGTAGAGGTCTTTCGCCTCTTTTTGTTAGATTAATTCCCAAGTATTTTATTTTTTCTTTGAGGCTATTATGAATTGTGTAGTTTTCCTAATTTCTCCTTCAGAGGATTCATCACTTATGACTAAAAGTGCATTAGATTTATGCATATTTACTTTATATCCTGGTACTTTGCTGAATTAATTTGTTAGTTCTAGAAGTTTTCTCATAGAATTTTTTTAATCCTCCAAACATAAAATCAAGTCATTGGCAAATAGTGATGGTTTGAGTACTTCTTTTTCTACTTGTATCCCTTTATTTTATTTGGTCTGTCTAATTGCTCTGGCTAGAGTTTCAAGAATGATGATGAATATAAGTGGTGAAAGAGGGCATTCCTGCTTTATTCCAGTTTTTACAGGGAATGCTTTCAGTTTTTCTCCAGTTAGAATGATGCTGGATTTGGGCTTAGCATAGATAGCTTTTACAATGTTGAGGTATATTCCTACTACCACTATTTTTTCTAGTGTTTTGAGCATGAAGGGGTGCCGTATTTTTATCAAATGCTTTTACTGCATCTATTGAAATATTCACATGATTCTTAACTTTAATCTGTTGATGTGGTGAATTACATTTATTGATTTCCAGATGTTGAACCAACTTTTCATCCCTGGGATAAAACCCACTTGATCATGGTGCATTATCTTTTTAATATATTTCTGTATTTGATTTGCTTAAATTGTTATGCTTTTTGCATCTATATTCATTAGGGATATTGTTGTGACGTTTTCTTTCCTTGATGTGTCCTTCTCTGGTTTTGGTATCAGGGTGATACTTGCTTCATAGAATGAGTTTGGAAGGGTTCCCTCCTCCTCTATTTCATGGAATACTTTGAGGAGTATTGGAATGAGCTCTTCTTTGAAGGTCTTGTAGAACTCAGCTGAGAATCCATCTGGTACTGGACTTTTCTTGGTTGGTAGGCTTTTCACGCCTTTTTCTGTTTTGTTGCTTGAAATTGATCTATTTAAATTGTGCATGTCCTATAGATTCAGTTTGGGTGGATCATATGTCTCCAAGAAACCAGTTGATGTCTTTGAGATTCTCTATTTTGATGGAGTTTAGATTTTCAAAATATCTTCTAATTATGTTTGTATTTCAATCATGTCTGCCTGATATTTCCTTCTTCATCACAAATTTTAGTAATTTGAGTCTTCTCTTTCCTCTTCATTAGCATGGCTAAGGGTTTATTGCTTTTGTTTATTTTTTCAAAGAACCAATTTTTTCATGTGTCAATTTTTTGAATTGTTTATTTTGTTTCAATTTCATTGATTTCTGCTCTGATTTTAATCATTTCCTGTCTTCTACTACTTTTGGTGTTGATCTGTTCTTTTTCTAGGGCTTTGAGCTATAATATTAGGTTGTTTATTTGTTGAGTTTTTCTTTTATTGAATGCGCTCCATGCAATGAATTATCCTCTTAGTGTTGCTTCATAGCATCCCAGAGATTTTGATATATTGTATCATTGTTCTTATTTACCTCTACGATTTTTTTTATCTCTTCCCTCATGTCTTCTGTTATCCGTGTATCATTCAATAGTGTATTATTTGTCTCGAGGAGTTGGAGTAGTTTTTGTTTTTTTATTTTATCATTGATTTATAATTCCATTCTATTATGATCTGATAGAATTCAAGGTAGTATTTCCATTTTTGTATTTGCTAAGAGTATCTTTGTGGCATAACATATGGTCTATTTTAGAGAAGGATTCATGTGCTGCAGAGAAGAAGGTGTATTTGCTTGTTGAGGGATGGAACATTTTATGTATGTCGGTTAAGTCTATGTGTTATTGAGTTCTATGGTTTCTTTGTTCAGTTTTTGTTTAGAAGATCTGTACATTGTTGAGAACATGTGTTAAAGTCACCTAGTGTTATTTTATTGTGGTCTATTTGGTTCATGGAATTGAGAAGGATTTGTTTAACATACATGGATGAACCATTGTTTGGGGCATAAATATTTATGATTGTTATGTCTTGCTGATTTATGCTTCCCTTAAGCAGTATGAAATGTTCATCTGTATCCCTTCTGACTAACTTTAGCTTGAAATCTGCTTTATCTGATATGAACATGGAAACCCCTTTTTTGTTACTGAGTCCATGTGTGCAGTATATATTTTTTTCCATCCTTTCACCTTTAGTCTGTAGGTATCTATTCCTATGAGATCAGTGTCTTGAAGGAAGCATATTATTGGGTCTTTCTTTTTAATCCAATCTGCCTATCTATGCCTTTTGATTGATGAGTTTAGGTCATTAACATTCAGGGTTATTATTGAGATATGATTTGCATTCTCAGTCATTTTGACTTATTTTTGGTTTTTAAACTGACTTGGTTTCTCCTTTGATTGGCTTTTCCCTTAGGGTCCTTCCTCCCTTTGCTGGCTTACATTGTTGTTTCTCATTTCTTCTTCTTGGAATATTTTGCTGAGAATGTTCTGTAGTGCAGGCTTTCTATTTGTATATTCTTTTAACTTTTGTTTATCATGCAAGGATTTTATTTCATCATCAAAACTGAAGGTAAATTTTGCAGAGCATAAAATTCTTGGTTGGCATCCATTTTTTTTCAGAGCTTGAAATGTGTTGTTCCAGGCCCTTCTAACTTGATTAAGAAATCTGCTGATATCCATATTCATTTCCCCCTATATGTAATCTGATGCTTTCCTCTCAAAGCCTTTAAAATCCTATCATTATTTTTTATGTGAGGTATTTTCACATAAAAAGGTATAATATGCCTTTGTGTGGATCTCTTGCAATTTTGTGCATTTGGTGTCCTGTTAGCCTCTTGTATTTGAGTTTACATTTCATTCTTCAGATTTGGGAAATTTTCTGATATTATTTCATTGAATAGATGATTATTGATTCCTTTGATTTGTACCTCTGTGCCTTCCTCAATCCCAATAATTCTTCAATTTGGTCTTTTCATGGTATCTGATAATTCTTGGAGTTTCCGTTCATGATTTCATCTTCTCTGTTTGGTCGACTTTGTTTTCAAGATTCAATATTTTGTCTTCATTGTCTGAGGTGCTGTCTTCCAAGTGAACTAGTCTGTAGGTTATGCTTTCTATTACATTTTTAATTTTGTTTATGGTTTACTTCATTTCAAGGATTTCTGTTTGTTTTTTTTTCAGAATCTCTATCTCTTCATTGAAATGATCTTTTGCTTCCTGCATTTGTTCCTTTAACTGTTTATTGGTGCAATTATTCATTGTCTGCATTTGCTCTCTTATCTCATCGTTTGCATCTCAGATTATTTTAATTATGTACATTCTGAACTCCCTGTCATTTCCTCTGCCATGCTGTCATTTGTTTCTATTAATATAGCATCTAGGTTTGTTTGGGACACATTTTTGCCCTTGTTTTCTCATGCTCTTCCTTTATCTTCCCCTCTAGCAGTGCAAATCTGAGGTATTTCAGTTTCCCCCCATAGACTTATTGTGTCCCTGCAGGTTTCCAAAACCTCACCTTAAAGTGGGAGATGAATATTCACTGCACACAATACAAACAATATGCACTGTTAACCCATTACTCCTTAATAAGATATTAACTCTATTGTCTTAATAAACAGAGATGATGAGTTTGAATATTACCTACAGCATCAACAATAGGTTTACAATAAGGTCCACAATTTCTAATGGTGGACAAAGAGGATAGGAAGGGGTGTAGGATATAATGTTAATTATATAAGAAGTGAGTCTATAGAGGAAAGGTGAAAGCAAAATTAAAAGTAATTACCATGAGTAAAGGGAGATAGAGTCTCCAAGGAAACAGATAAGAGGAAAATAGAGAGAGTGAGAAAAATATTAATAAAAAAAGAAAAGTAGGAATGATACTAGGTATAATAGGAACAATCATAATAATACTACTAGTAAAATTTCTACAATAAAACTATACTGTTCAAACCTCATAGGCAGCACTATTCTGATGCCTGAGAGGTACTTGATAACATGGTGTCCCAAGAAGGGAGCTTCCCTACTAGGGATGGTGGACTCCAGGTCAGGAATAATACAAGCTAGTGGGCAGAGGCCACCCCTCTTGTTGATAGATGGCCAGCTACAGTGCGGGTGCTAGACCTTGCGTGGAGTGGGTGCTACACTGCGAAAACTGGGCTGGGCTGGGGCAATAATGCATTATAAAATAAAAGCTAGTGAAGCTTTAAGAAAGGTCCAAAGACTTTTCCTCTTTGGGAGTTTTTCTCTTCTTCCAGATTATATGTTTTTAAAATTCCTTCAAAGTATATAAAGCAATACAGAGACAAAGTGAACTGGAAACTAAACTACCATGTTAAAAACTATTGCCTAGGTTTCCTTATCTTAAAAATGCCATGGTCATGTTTAAATACAATGTATACTTCTGTGCCATCCGCGCCACTGCGCGGTGTCTCCAGGGAGGTCTGGCCTGGAGCATCTGGAATTGCTGGCTCCAGCAGGGAGTTTGGACCCTTTGGCGCCATTTTGCAGCTTCCCTGGCAGAGGGCGACCATCTGTGGCTGCCTGAGTCCTCAGAGCTGAGCTCCAGTCTTCCACGCCATCCACGCCACTGCACGGCATCTCCTGGGGAGGTCTGGCCTGGAGCAGCTGGAGTCGCTGGTTCCTGCAGGGAGTTTGGACCCTTCGGCCCCATTTTGCAGCTTTCCTGACAGAGGGCAACCATTTCGGGCTGCCTGAGTCCTCAGAGCTGAGCTCCAGTCTTCCCCGCTGCTGTGAGGCATTTCCTGGGGAGGGCTGGCCTGGAGTAACTGGAGTCGCTGGCTCCAGCGGGGAGTTTGAGCCCTTTGGTGCTATTTTACAGCTTCCCTGGCAGAGTGACCACCTGCCACTGACTGAGCCCTAGCAAGGAGCTCAGGCCTGCCTGGGCTCTCAAGCATCTCTGAGAGCTCAGGCCTGCCTGGGCTCTAAGTGTCTCCATCACTGAGCACAGTTTTGTGCCCCCACTCCAAATTGGTCTAGTGCCCAGGTCCACACCCTGGCCCGGGGTCTAGCACCTTGCTGTATCTGATTGTCTATCAACACCAGGCTGCCTCTGCCCAGAAGCATTGATCATTCCCAATCTAGAGGTAGTGGGACAGTAGATTTCTTGGGTCACCGCTTGACCAAGCACCTCTCAAACATCAGGGGAGTTACTGGAAATCTGCAGGGACACTTTAAGTCTTACAGGGAAACCGAAATCCCTCTGATTTGCACTACTAGAGGGGAAGATGCATGAGCAACATGAGAAAACACGAGAAGAAAGTGTCCCAAACAAACCTAGATGATATATCAAGAGAACCCAAAGAAGCATGGTAGAAGGAATGACAGAAAGGGAGTTCAGAATGTTCATAATTAACATGATCTGAGAAGAGAATGATGTGAGGAGAGAGCAGATTCAGTCTATGAATAATCAGCTAATAGAGCAATTGCAGGAAGCAAAAAAATCATTTCAATAAAGAGATAGAAGTTCTGAGAAAAAAACAAACAGAAATCCTTGAAGGAAACAAGGAAATGAAGGAAACAATAAACCAAGTTAAAAACTCAATAGAAAGCATAATTAAGAGAATAGATCACTTGGAAGACAGAACCTCAGACAATGAAGACAAAATATTTAATCTTGAAAACAAAGTCGAACAAACAGAGAAGATGGTTGGGAATCATGAACTAAATCTCCAAAAAATATGGGACATCATGAAAAGACCAAATTTAAGAGTAATTGGGATTGAGGAAGGCACAGAGATACAACCCAAGGGTATGAATAATCTATTCAAGGAAATATTATCAGAAAATTTCCCTAATATGGTGAATGAGATGGAAAATCAATTACAAGAGGCTTACAGGACACCAAACACACATAATTTCAACAGATCCACACCAAGGCA